>JAXCGZ010009702.1:12500-93868 GCA_037179515.1 Halocaridina rubra | reverse complement strand
AAGCAGTCATACTCACTAATGACCCTTCTCTTACGTCTAATCTGTATTCTCTCTCTCTCTTCACTGTAAGATATCATCCATTTCTCTTTTCTATTGCTACTACTTTAATTGCTGCTCTGATGAGTTGGCAAGTTGCATCCCTCCCCCACTGCTGTGGCTGCGTAACACTTGCCAAGTGGCCTGGTCTCACATGTACTGTGTGGAGATTAGTAGCTTGCAGATTAGTCGGTGCAGCGACTGCTTTTTCCCATCTACCTCCAGACTCAGGAACTCTCTTCCTCCTTTTGTCTTTCCAACTTCTTATAACCCATCTTCCTTCAAAAAGCGGATCTATCGTCATTTCAAGGCCTAATCCTGCAATATCTCTAGGTCCTCAGTACTTTGACTATTTTTTCAGTCTGTCTTTTCCCTTTGTGAATCATAATGTCATCTCTGCCTTATCCATAACCTTTTTCTGATCAAAATAAGCAATCCCAATGCATTGGAGTTGGTATTTCATTTGTGTGAAAGCATAGAGCACTGTTGTGGAGAAAACACACATTGTCTGGATCCAACACGTTTCCAGACTCCTTCAAGAAGGGATTACTATTTCCTTCAAAACTTCTCTCTGATCTCTAGCACAACATTTGCATTGCATCTTAATTGCTTCCCACACATTTCTACAATGATGTTTTTGCATTCCTAGCAGAGCTTTTCCAGTGGAATGGAGTTAACAGTCATGAAGATGATGTCATATCCCTCCTTGTCAGTACACATAGGCCCAGATTGTTGGGAATCCATTAACTGGTTTTGGAGGTAGCTCTAGCTTCAAAGGCCTCACGATAGACATTTGCCCAGACTCGGTCAACGACACATATAGCTTTAATGTCTTCAACTATGACAGCCAGAGGGCAAGCCCATCAGCAAACTATAGTTGGAAAACAATGGAAAAACTGTTAGAAAATAACAAAAATGTACAATGCATGGAATGTTCCTTAGCCCCATAAGCAAAAGAGTATGTACCACCCAGCATTTAAAGTAAATGTAACACTACACACAGATGTGTGGTTAAAGGGTTCATACAAACAAGAACTTGGGGTAATAATCATCACACTGATATACTTAAATGCAAATTTAATACACAAAACAATAATTGAATAAGGTATAGACCTTGGGGAAAAGTAAATTAACCCTAATAAAGACAGTAAGAGTAAGGTCACAACTAACGACAGCATTCCATATCCATTCCATTCATGTCATTAAAATTTCAATGCAGGATTTCATACTATATGAATGTCCCATAAAAATCAATGCACAAAACCTTACTAGAAGGCCATACAGAGGCAAAAGAACACAGCTTCTTAATATATGCTATCCAATCTCACATCTTTTCTCAGATCTTTATTAGCAAAATAAAATTCATAGAAGAAGGGATTTCCAGTCTTCTATATCATTAAAGTCAGCTCTTACAACACACAGAGAATACAAGGGCGGTATTCTTTCTTAAAAACCAAGAGACATGCCTTTTAGTTACCTTCTATGAAGCGCAGGTAATAAGATCGTGGTATCTTTCATGCTAATTATCAAGAAGTATGTAAAACCTGTAAATCCCATATCATAATAAACTTACATCCCTCTAAACAGAAGTTTTCAAAACGGCTAAGATGCCATACAGCCTTAACGCCAGCTAACAAAGCAGATGAGTAAGAAGGCCTCTCATACTGTCGCAAAGATGGTAACTTTAACCAATGATCAGTGTTATCAATCCAATCTGAGTCTTCAATCCAGTTCCCAAGTATATCATCAACAGACAATTCACGGACACCCCGACTACAGAGGTAATTTGTACATAGTATGCTTGCTTTCTGAAATAACATGTAATAGATATATATACTAAGAGATCTGAAGTTCTGTTGCATATGTGATTCATTAACTTTTGTCTTAAGGTTAATAACCTTCATTTTCCAAATAGAAATTACAGTATTACAAGCTACATTTATATCTTACCTCGCTATAAAACACTTTCTGTTAGTTTCATTCTAAAATGACTTATAAGATTTTAAGTTTATGCCAATAAACAAAAACCAAACTCTTCATTATTAAAAATACCTGCATGAGTATGAGTAAAAACAAGAGTAAGAACAAGAATGGAAAGAGCATGCTTCAACAAAACATATGACACAATTTCTTTTTATATCTGAGCCCATACCACACCAAAGTCAGTCTAGAGAACAAACATGTAAAGGATTTGAAAATGTATAAACATATAATCTATAAACACACTTAAAAGTAATATTCTTCCTTACATCAATGTAGTACTTTGTGGCATGATTCTGATCTGGTAAATTTATGGAGACGTTTTGTAGTATTGACAAAAGTCTGTTAACTGTATCACACTCCTGTAAAAAAAAATTGTGTCAGTATTAAGTAATGCTCTTTTTTTGTTTATCTGTAAGAAGAGGTACATTATAGTATCATTATTTTTTCCAAAGGAGACAGTAACCTAGTCTTCATAGCAAAGAGGGAACTCCAAGAAAGAAATGAGGTGGTATAGAGGCAATGTACCTTGCACATCCTCACCTGATCTGCAAGTCATTTTGTGATCATCTACAACTTTTATATAATTTATGCTCACGAACACTCGATGAAAAGCAATGTACAGTACAGTAAAGAGCAACATTTAAAGTTTATGGCTTTTAGTCTAGCATTCTAATACAGTATTAGCAAATATGCACAAATTAAAATATATAACTTCATAACTGCAACAGACGAGTAGCATTGGTTTTAGTTTTTGTCTTGTGTTGTTTTCGGTATCCACAAATCAAATATCATTTAATCAACAGCCTAGCCCTGCACGTTCTATGCACGCTTATACACAGAATAAGTATTAACACCAACATTTCAAGTACAGGGGGTATTCAGTTTATGCAGTCCTTGAGTTATGATGTTTCCCTGTTACAATGCAGGTCCATAAATTATTAATAAATTATAAATAAATAAATTTTTCGGCCTACTTAGTTTGCGTGGTAACTACAAACTTCGTACACTGAACAGCTTGTGAGCGTGGAGGATGAATATACAGCTAGCAGCACTATTGTATACTTATATATAAAATTAATGGCTCTATTTATTTATCTATTTACGTATCCAATTATTTGAAGGAACTATATTTGATGTACAGTATTTACAAAATTATCAAATAACTAGCTGTTAATACAATCTTCATGCAAAAATGTATGTTGAGCGTGGTGAGAAAATACATCGTCACACGGCATTAGACTGAGAGGAAGAAGAAGAAGCATCACTCGGTTCTTTCTCGTATGCTATATTGTCTTCATACTCATCCGCTCTTTCGTTGGTTTCGCTCAAGTTCGATCTTTATTGACCTGTACTATGCCTCCCGAGCATATTGGTGAGTCTTACGATGGCAGTGCTACAAAGAAAAGGAAAGCCATCACCATGGAAGTTAAACTAGAAACAATAAAATGCTCGGAAGAGGGAGAAATTGCTATTAACATTGGCCGTTCACTGGGGTTAGCCAGTTGGACTATAGCGATAATCATTAAGGATAAAGATCGTTCCTTACACATGAGAAAAGTTCTGCTCCTATGATCTTCACTGTGATTACTAAGCAGCGTAGTGGCCTTACGATCGAAATGGAAAGATTATAAATGTTTTGAGTGGATGACCAGCATCGTCGGTGTATCCCAGTGACTATCCCGTTGATTCAGGAGACAGCTAAAAGATTGTTTGATACTGTGAAAAGGGAGAAGGGGAAAGAGAGTGAATGTGAATTTTGTGGCCAGTAGGGGTTGCTTTATGCTTTTCAAGACTCGTGCAAATTTGCATAACCTAAGGGTGCAAGGTGAAGCTGCCAGTGGTGATGAGAAAGCAGCAAAAGAGCTTCCCAGTGTGCTAGCAGCACAAACAGTTAACATGGATGAGTCTGGTTTGTTCTGGAAGCGTATGCCCAGTCATAAGTATATCATCAAGGAGGAGAAGACAGCACCAGACCATAAGGTCAGCAAAGAGAGACTGACTTTGCTTTTGCGGACTAATGCTGCTGGAGACTTCAAGCTGAAGCCCTTGTTGCTTTACTCGGCAGAAAATCCAAGGACACTCAAGGTTATTTGGAAGGGTCAATTGCCTGTCATTTAGAAGTTGAACAAGATGGCATGGATACCCCTTCGGATATTTGAGGACTGGTTAGCAACTATTTTCTACCAGAAATGGAGAGGTACTGTGCTTCCAAGGGTCTGCCCTTTAAGGTTTTGCTAGTGCTGAACAATTTGGATGACTTTCATCCTAATATAAAGGTGGTTTACCTTTCACCTAATACCACTTCCTTTTTACAGACAGTGGATCAGGGTGTCATTGCCTCTTTCTAGACCTACTACCTTCAAACAATCACTATTGCTCTCAGGGCAACTGAGAAGGACAAGAACACACTCAAGGAATTTTGGAAGTCGTTAAATATTCTTCATGCTGTGAAGTGTATTGCTGATTCTTGCGAGGAAGTTAAACAGACACACTCGAATGGAGTATGAAAGAAACTGTGCCCCCAGTTTGTGAATGAATTCCATGGCTTTGAGGAGACAGCTGAGGCTATCACCAAGAATGCTGTTGCCCCGAGTATGGAACTCAAGTTGGAGCTGGAGCCTGATGATGTTACAGAACTGCTGGAATCTCATGGAAAGAAGTTATCTGCTGAGGACCTCATTCAAATGTAAAAGCAGATGGTTGAAGAGGAGAAAGAAATACCAATCCCAGAGCCTAAGAGATTCACAAGCAGGGATATGGAAGAAGCTTTTGCCCTGATAGAGGAAGGGTTAGCAAGGCTCATAGCTTAGGATCCCAACACTACCAGGGACACTAAGATCGTCAGAGGGGTCACTGACTGCCTATGATGTGCTGGGAGGAGAAGAGAGCATCCTTCCAACCTCACCTTTAAGGTTACACAAGTAAAGGCAAGCTATACTGTATAGAGTACTTTTGATATTTTTGTCTTAAATTATGAACTTAGATTATGTTTCTATGTTTAGATTATTTATATTTAGCACAGGTGGAGGACCTAGGTACATATTTAGGTGTGTTCCAAGTTACGATATAAATCGGGTTACGACACTATTCAGGAACGGAACCCTGTCGTAAATCTAGGACCCCATGTATATCTAATCAGTACAATAGGCCTCTATTTCCTTTCCTCTATTATATAGTCTTGTTTACATACTCACTTTTATCACCCAAATATCGGAAGAATTGGTACTATCCACTAAAGGTAACAATAGGACCGAGAAGGAGCAAAATAAATACAAACACAGACCCAATCAATGACTGAAAATTCTGTTTAGCACATCTATGATAAATATGGGAAAACTTTACATAAGAATTACAAGATCTGATATGAAGCAATATCGAGTAACATTGTGAGGAATTCAGTAATTTTACATTGTTTAAAAATACACTAGGAATAAATGCAATATGAAAGAGTTAGTGAATAAATGCTAGGAGACAACCGAGGATTAGTAAACTGTTGCTAAATTCAACATGACTATTATGCAATGATGTTCAGTGGGTGGATTCTATCCAAGTCAAGAGCTGAGCATCCTCTGGCTCCCATAGTTCATGCTCTCTGTCTCTCTAAGTCAATGATTTTGATTTTTTCTTTTATGGAAATGGGTAGGTTCCATCCCAAGGAGACAGTAAGAAATCCTCTGCTTCGCATATTTCATTCTCCCTTTCTCTGCATTTTTGTTTTCTTCTCAAGGGGTGAGGGATTAAAATTGCATCTCAAAATCTCCTTGTGTGTCACACTCCTCCTATACTGTGTCAAGGTTTGGCTCATAACCACCTACTCCCCTTACATGGGAGATGATGGATGGCTTATGTATATAGCTAGATATTATGCAATGTTAACACTGTTTTACCTTCACATGAGAAACTGCACCGTCCATCAACTTAATTATAAACTGTAATAAATTTGCTGGAGCAGGAAGTATGTCTTAATTTATTTTCTTCAGTGACACTAGGAATGCTCTTTTCAGGAAACCAGCAATGATGCTGTAAATGATGAAAGGAGCTAAAACTCCTTAAGCAGATGAAAATAATAATTTCCAAATAAATTCCATAGGCATAGCTCTCATTATCATAAGACTTGAAAGTGCAACATCTCTAGTATTGGAAATTGTTCCTAAAGGAGATATAAATACAGTACCTTCAAAAATTCTCAGCCTTTTTAGTTCCCTATATGCTCTATTTAATAGTTACTGAAAACTGAGGAGATGGAAAAGAAAACAGCTACATTGTATGAACAAAAAAACTGAGAGTCAGAGATGAATGAGTAAGGGATCTCTATTTACAGAAGAGATGATCAAAATGTAATTACTGATATCAAAAACCTTATAAGTTCACAAAAGGTTATATACATAATATTTAAACTTACTTTAGGAGTAGTAATATTTTCACTCGGTTTAGCAGTTGTTGTAAGATAATTTCGTCTTTCTGAAAGTTCAATAAAAATTTAACATGGTAAAGTAACATTTCTTGCTCTATAGTAAAATAACACAACTAAGGTAATGGAAAGTGTACCATATAGCATTTAGACCATCAAAACTTAATACAAATATGACTGCTTTCATAGAAAAGCTTCAGGTATTTGGCTCTACAGCAAGGCAAAATTAACATGTTGGTGTTCTAGGTCTTTGGTTGTAACATTAATAAGGTGAAGATATACTGTAAATGAACATTATTATAAATGCTATAATATTTCTCTTGATGTAGTCTTTAAACTTTTATCATTATATACCTTCTAATTGTAATTATAATTTCTAACTCTCTTACACTTGTTTATTATATTTGCAGAAGCTTATGGTTGTATATATGTAGAATAAAGCCTTAAATACTAATATGGCTTATTACAATTTATTCTACTTAACTATTTGAATGCTGGTTTTGATTCAACCGGAGCATTATGGATAAATTCTTGCGACCTGAAAGATTTGATGCCAATTCAAATTCTACTGCTGCTAAGGAATAGAAGCATTGGCTAAAGCCTTTCTCAAATTTTCTTACTGTTACTGAAGGACTCTCTCCTAACAAGTTGAATTTGCTTACGAATTCTGTTGCTCCATCAGTGTTTGAATATATTTCTGACTGTGACACATATGAAGCTGCTATTGCAACTTTGCAGGATTTATATGTAAAGCCTAGGAATTAAGTTTATGCTAGACATTTATTATCCACCCGTCGACAGCAACAAGGGGAAACATTACATGAATACTTACAGGCCCTGAAGAATCTAAGTGGTGCTTGTAACTACAAAGCTGTCAGTGTTGAACAATGTAAGGAGGAAGCAATTTGGGATGCTTTCATAAGTTGATTATTATCTAATGTCATTCATCAGAGACTCCTTGAGAATAGAACACTTGACCTAACTACTGCCTTTGATCAAGCTAGAGCTCTATATGAAGCACAGAAGAGCTCTGAGTCTTACTCCACTCCACAGAAGGCTTTTGGTGTGGCTGCAGCTGCAGCTGCTCCTCCAGCTATGAATGAGTCTGACAATCATTATAAATTTTCCTGAGATGTTAGCCATGCTTCAGCTGCTTTCAATAAAGGGCAAAGGTGCTTTTCCTGTGGGAACAGAAGACATCCCCGCATCAACTGTCCAGCTTCTGAGGCAACTTGTAATCGGTGTGGCAAAACAGGACATTTTGCAAAAGTGTGCAAAGGCTGGAATATCTGCTGCTACTGTATCATCAACATTGGCTGCTGTAACTGTGGCTTCCTCAGGTGTTCTTTCTAAAGCTACTCTTAAGATTAAATTGAATGGAACAATAGTTGAAACTCAGATGGATACAGGTAGCTCTGAAAATTTTGAGAGTGAATCACTTGTTACACGATTAAATCTTCATGTGCACCCTGCATCTAACATTGTCTCCATGGTTTTTACATCTTGAGCACTAAGATACATGGTTATTGCTTGATGCATGTTGTATTGGCAGGCCATATCTATCACAGAGTTAGGCTGTCTGTGCTTCCTGATCTATGCAAGGATGTTATATTGGGTCAGAGCTTTATGAATCAACATAAAAGTGTCAGCTTGAAATTTGAAGGAGACAGACCTCCATTGAATATGTGTGGACTGGCAACTTTTAGCATACCTCTTCTGGCTCTTTTTGCAAATCTGACTGATGATTGTAGGCCTGTTGCTGTTAAGTCAGGATAATACAGTGAACCTGATAAATGATTCATCTCATCAGAAACTGAGAGGCTTCTCTCAGAAGGAGTCATTGAACCCAGCAATTCGCCTTGGAGATCTCAAGTTTTAGTCACTGGTGAATAAAGTGGCTCAGTATCGGTTCTTCAGCACAATCAACCTAAAGTCTGCCTATCATCAAATTCCAAAACGTAACAAGGACAAGCCATACACAGTTTTGAAGCTTGTAATCAGCTGTACCAATTTACTCGGATCCCATTTGGGGTAACCAATGGTGTTGCTTGTTTCCAACGAAAAATGAACCATTTTATTGCTGACAGTGATCTTGCAGATACTGTCATGTATCTTGATAATATTACTGTCTGAGGGGAAACTAAAGAGGGGCATGATAGTAACCTAGGAAGATTCATGGAGGCGGCTAAGCGGACAAATTTTACCTTTAATCCTGATAAGTGTTTATTTTCAGTATCATCTGTAGATTTCTTAAGTTACACTGTCTCTGATGGGAAGATCAAACCCGCTTCAGAATGTCTTCGGCCATTACGGGACTTGCCCATTCCACAGGATATTGCTTCATTACGTCGAGCTCTTGGTATGTTCTCATACTACTCAGAGTGGCTAGCAAACTACTCTGAGAAAGTTGTTTCTCTGATTCAGGCTAAAACGTTTCCAACTCTCTGAGGCTGCTAAGGTGGTATTTAAACGATTAAAAACTGAAATTGAGAACTCAGTAGTACAATCCATTGATGAAAGACTCTTAGCCTTGGCCAAAGGAAACATTCTGCTATAGAAAAGGAGGCATGTGCAATAATAGAAGCACTTCACAAATGGCGTCACTATCCGACTGGGCGACATTTCACTCTTATTACCGATCAGAAATCAGTACCTTTTATGTTGGACTCAAAGCAATCAGGCAAAATAAAAAACATCAAAATACAGAAGTGGAGAAGTGAACTTGGCCGTTACAATTCTGACATTCAATATCGGCCTGGCAAGGATATCCTTGCTGATGCATTATCAAGGGTGTATTGCTCTGCTGTGGGTATAGAAACTTTATTGAATTTACAAAATTCACTCTGCCACCCTGGTATAATACGAATGACGCATTTTGCTAATATGCGAAACCTTCCATTTTCTGTGGAGGAGGTAAAAAGGGTAACTTCCTCATGTCCAGTCTGTGCTCGGTGTAAGCCAAACTGAATCAAACTGAATCATCTCAATTGTTCAAAGCAACAGTTCCATATAAAAGACTTAGTATTGATTTTAAAGGGCCACTGCCATCCTCATAAAAGAATCAGTATCTATTGACTCATTGACGAATTTTTTCAGTTCCCATTTGCATTTGTATGCCCTGATATGAGCTCTCGGACTGTTATCAGATGTTTTAGTCAATTGCTTGCAATATTTGGAATGCCTGCATATATCCATTCTGATAGAGGAGCTTCGTTATGTCACCAGACATCCGCCATTTTCTCAACGGCCGAGGGATTCTTATTAGACGCACTACTCCATATAATCCCCAGGGCAATGGGTCAGTGCGAGCGATACAATGGAGTGATCTGGAAATCTATTGCTCTTGCACTAAAATCAAAATGTTTTCCTCTCTCTCATTGAGAGCTTGTTTTAGAGAATGTCCTACATACAATCCGTACTCTACCTTCAATGGCTACAAATACTACACAACATGAGCGCCTGTTTGCTTTTAAATCCCAGTCAACCAGCGGATACTCTCTCCCAATGTGGCTTTCTTCCAAAGGACCTGTCCTTGTAAAATGCCATTCTAGAGAATCTAACTATGACCCTATTGTTGATGAGACAGAACTCATAGAAGCAAATCCTCGGTATGCCCACACACATTTCTCTAATGGCAGGGAAACTACTGTATCAACTCGAGACCTGGCTGCAGTAAATGATGTTCAGAATATTACTAAGAAGACTGATAATTCTCGACACCTGGCTCCAGCAAACGATATTCAGAATATTACTCACAGGACTGATCATTTTTATTCTCCAGCTGCTGAAAGTGTAGATGTTATGAACAGACAAGTGTACAACAGTAATGAACCAAATGATGCCAGTCGACTTGATTCTTTGAAAATTCTGATTCGTGATATCACATAAAATGTTCTCATACCCCTTTGCATAACCTCCTCAGCCCAATTACATTATAAAAACTTTCATTCACAACATATTGCTTTTGGTTGTATAAAAAGGACAAAATACTTACCCTCTGAAGTACCATGATGAGGTTGTTCTTTCCAAAGCTTTTTAACTTTGTTCCCTATAGCAGCACCTCTAAAAAAGGAAATGACCATTGACTTTATAATATTGCTTTTCTTCATAGAATAAAGAAAGGTTATCTTTATTGCAAACATTACAAAGTACTGTACATCATAAAACACTCTTATCTGAAAGCAGGAAATGCTAATTTTTAGACTTTTTGGCTTAAAATAAAACTCACGCACTGTATAATAAGTACAGTTCATACATCTGGATAATTGATTATATTAAACTAATTATGAAAATTCTATTACTCTTATGAAAGAGGATAACTCATAAAGCACAATATTAAGAAACTTAATCTAATCTAACCATTGGGAAGGTAATTATGGCTCTGAACAGCATTAGATATCTACTGAGAATAGAGAAGTAGCTATACTTACAATATAAATGTAGAAGCTATTCCAAGCTTTGTTACAGTTGGGGATGGTATAATTAGCATTGCCTGCGCTGACATGCTGCTCCAATGCCTGAAATTTTGACCTACTGTCATAACATACTTAAGAAGTCTTGATAACCTGTAAAAAAATACAGTTCAGTGTGAAACATAGCTTTTTTATGACTCCAATATGAAACTAAGACAGAAGCTTTAAGTATTATAACTTCTGGTAACAACACAAAATTGATTTCTTCTAAGCATTTATAAACCTAATAACTGACAAGAATAGTCAGCTTTCTCAGAATATAAGTTTGGATTGCAACAAACATACCCTTACACCAGAGAAACCACAGGTCCGGTTTTGGATAATGCAAAGGTATGGAGTATGGACACTTTTGCTTCATAGAAAATATGCCAATACGAGAGTTTAAGTGGTAGGCTGTGTAGCATATAAGTAGTGGATGGAAGTGTGTAACGTTTCATTTTGTTTATTGTTCTGTTGTATGAGACCATCATACAGGGTCCAGCCAGTGGAATCAAGTGTGGAAAAAACTTTATATATATATATATATATATATATATATATATATATATATATATATATATATATATATATATATATATATATATATATATATATATATATATATATATATATACAGGGTCCCCATTTCATGTCAGGGTTCCGTTCCTGACAGCTGACTTAAACCAGATTTCAATGTAATTCAGAAAACATTTAAACTCGAACCTAGGTCCCCACCTACGCTAAAAATAAATACTCTGAAAACATAGAAAAATAATATAAGTTATTAATCTAATGCATAAAAATAGTTAGAGTACACTATATAGTATTGCTTATCTTTACTACTGTGGTTGGTTTGCATGTGGATAACTGGTATGTCAAAAAATTGGTTTATTAATAATTTATTGGTCTCTGATGTAACGGCGGAACGACTTAACTTGGAACAACTTAAAACTGGAACCCCCTTATTGCAACAGAAAAGACTGCATAATTTACACAAGTCCCACATAATTACATCTTTAATAGAATATATAATGAGTTGAAGGACACAGATTACATCAATATCTCTTAAAAAAACTTTATTTGTCAGATAAGTTATATTCTGTCAGACTCTGCTTGCATAAAGAAAATTATGTAAATACAGTATTTACTTTTATACCTCTAATGAGTTGGTCAATGACATGATGGGTTTCCAGGGATATCCTTTGGGGTATCGCTAATGGTTTTAATATTCATTACCTTTTTAATTTAGTAAGTTTACTTATGTATAGGCGTCCAGCTTACTTCAATAAGGGGGAACTGGAAAATTGGGGTTCTAGGGATGTAAGAGACAGTAGAAATAAAAATTACTAAGACCATGAAAATACAGTGAAATGAATAGCCTAAATTAAACATTACAAACCAATAGGAAACTACACTTTGTCAATTATTAATTCATCATGTAATTGGAGGTGAGCTAAGCTACCTAATCTAATTTGTATATCCAGTTGTTATAATAATAATCACGAGATCTTACGTATGGAGTTTATTTTTCAAACTGGGGTTTACCCCCAGGCCCTCCTTAACTTACCAATCTAACCTAACCAAACCTCAGTCAGGTGAATACGACCCTTTTCGATGAGATTTTTGGTGCACAAGCACAAAATTCGTAGTGTGCTATAATGTTACATAAAAGATTTCTGGTGTTGATCATTCTTATCCTGAAGTAGTTGCCCTTTGGGCAGTTTCAGTTATCCGACTAATGTTTCATATGTATCACAATGATATATATGCGAGTTGAGTGATTAATTGCATTATAACAGCATACATATCAATAATATTCCATTATTCTTGCCTTTTATCTTAATATGGTCAGATGTCATCTGGGTGTTACATCATACCTTTCAATCTCTTAAGATACTGTTGTACATCTTGAATCTTTAATTTTTATCAAAATAATTTTCCCTCTCCCTCATGACAATCATTTCTGCCAGGGTAATACCTCTACCTTGCTGATATTTTACAAGAAAATATTCTCTATTAAGCAATGAAAAAGTGGATCAAAAATGTATTCTTCATCAAGCATTACAACAATTATAAGAGAAATTGTAGAACACTTAAAAATGATCAAAGATAAGTCTGTTTCATAAAAAGCATTTCCTGGAATCCTTTGCAAGCATTATTTTTGTTGTACCACACCCTGCTATGCACACCTACTTTGCCACACCCAAATATATCTGATGTGTTGCAGATTTTGGAAGAAACTATCTCCAGTAAGCACATGTCACATTCTGCAAACTAGACCAAACTTAATACTTCTATTGAAAACATAAAATAATGTCAATGATCACCCTGCTGGGGGTGTGACAGCGAGCATTTTACTGGCCATTCTGACCCAAGGGATACAAAATTACAAAATTTAAGCCTCCAGTTAATTGACGGGGGAAAAGACACCTCGTATAACATTACATTTAGTTACATAAGAGGGGGTTAGGGGCGAAGACACCCATTTAGGGAAAAATCTCATGAATTTTAATATAAGGTTGGGGTATGTCAGTTAGCTAGTTTACTCCCAGTCAGGAAACAAGTTACCCTAATGACTGACATCACTGTCTTTGGTAAATGTTTACATTTACACCCCCAAGGAATTGGAAATTGATATTTTCGGTGTCCACGTTTTTTTTTTTATGTGTTTCCAACAGTCTTCATTTAATAATTGTTAGCTTTTCTGTTATTTTAATTGCTCCTAAATTTTCCCCATTAATACTGAAGGATAGCAAGGGAATTCGGCGTTATAAAGGTGGAAAATAACTAATCAACAATTTCCTGTAAGAAAAATGTAAATATAAAAAGATGAAAGCATATAAAATATTACAGGGTAATCATAATGTCACTATACACTTGATGGGGGATGGGTCCTTAAAAGCTTGCAATTAAAGAAATGAAATTTAAAAAAACTAAAATCTGGTACAGTTTTACTTTCCAACCCCGATGATTAATAAAAAATGCAAAACATTAAAAAATCACTGAAAAAAATAATAATAATTCGTTTCACAACAGGGAGTGGACTATCCTAACCTTATCAATCTTAGTTTAATATTGTATATTAATTTTCATGAGTTTTTTCCTAACTGGGTGTGCGAAAGTAAACACATACCCAAATTTCATAACCGCAAAATCTGTGTCATACGCCTCTGCAATGCATTTGACCCCAACCCAAACACCTACAAAATTACGCAGGAAGTTTTGTTTACATAGAATCAGCTGATTGCAACGCATGCGCGTAGAGTAAGCAATGTTACCATATTCACAAAGTAAAATATTATTCGTATTTTAATAGGAAATCATCTAAATTTAAGCTATATGTAGTGATATAGGCAATATGATATTTAATACAAACTAAAGCAATAAAATATGGACAGTATAATGGCATAATATTAAATAAATGGCTCTTCAGATCTAGGAATATATGAACATGGAATGTTTTAGTCTGGTAATAGTGACAAAACCATGGCGTCTATCCTCGGCCTTCATCTCAGACGGGAAGCAAATAGGTTGTTTTCACCTTCTCATTGTGGGTTATTTGTCTCGTTAAAAAGAGCCATGTCTATCAAGGTAAAAGGCCAAGTAACTAGTATATGTGTTTACTTATTATTTTAAGTATTTAGTTATTCATTAGTGTTGGTGCATGTTAAAACATTCGACCTTGAGATAAGAATAAGCTTTATCATGGAACTCTAGTTTACTTTTCGTTAAAACATTTTTGTATTTTTAGATGACAGCCTTTCTTGATGAATTAGGAGGTCGATTTTCTTTTAAGGAAGCGAATGTGTAAAGTAGAGAGCCTTGTTTTATTAGTATTCATTGGAAATGCGTTTTTTTTTTTTTTGTACGACTAGCCGGCATCTAAGGTAGGCGGTAGATGTAGGAGATGAGGCTATCATTAACTATTTAATTTTGACTCGTCGATTTTATTATATTTCATGTTGAATATGTTTATTAGGTAAAGGTTCGTTTAATGCGGCCCTTCTGATTTTGGACTAAACTATTATCAACCTAAGCTAATCTAACTTAACCCAGCTAACCTGACTCTTCATGTGAAACCTTATATACATTAATAGGGTGAATTTTGAAAATCCCTTATGGAAGTGTGCATAATTCGAATCCTTACCGTTTGCTATTTATGTATTTTTAGCTGGGATTTGAATTTTGAAACTTTTTTTTTTTATTATTAGGTGTAAGTCCCAAATGGAGACATGATCTTTTTGCACAATTGTTTCTGTTAACTTTGTAAAATCGGTCCACATATTAAATAAATGTGGGGATGGGTTTGATGTTGGTCAGATTGTCCTCTTATCAAATTGTGATACTTTATTATATGAAGGGAAATATATTCAAAATTTTTTATTAAATTGTTATTAAAGATAGAAATTATAAATTTCGCTGATTACAATTTCATCTTCATTCCGTGTTAGTGAGTGCTTTCACGTTATAAAGATTGAATAAATTTATGCTCTTAAGATTCAAGTTTTTAGAATACTATTTATTTTAATATATTTAGGCTTCATTTTTCAAGAAAAAGTCTGGTCAACCATCATCAACCCCCCCCCCCTCACCTTTCCCTTCAAAATACTTTGAATGTGCTCTATTCAGCATTTTTCTTCAGCATTTTCTTCACAACCTTCATCTGCTACTCATAATCAGTCTTGTATCATTCTTTCTTGTACTCTCAACTCCGATATGCAGAGGGTGTCTGAGTGGGGCACCCAGTATTTAGTTGAATTTATTGGCTTGAAGACAGTTTCTGGCTGTCTCTTTATCTTTTCCTCGTGATACTGTTTTGTTTTCGAAACTAACGAAATTTATCCTATTCAATTTATTGATATATTAGGAATCACGATAACCTCTTACTTGCCTTGGAGGAATTATATAATCCAAATTTCTAAATCTGCATCCCAAATATTGGGGGTTCTATTTCGTTTTCGTCATTACTTTTCCTCTTTACAGTTACTTAAAATCTATAAAGGTCTTATCCGTCCCTTCTTAGAATTCTGCTCGCACATCTTCGATGCTTTATTAATATATTAGGAATCACGATAACCTCTTACTTGCCTTGGAGGAATTACATAATCCAAATTTCTAAATCTGCATCCCAAATATTGGGGGTTCTATTTCGTTTTCGTCATTACTTTTCCTCTTTACAGTTACTTAAAATCTATAAAGGTCTCATCCGTCCCTTCTTTGAATTCTGCTCGCACATCTTCGATGCTTCTTCTTATGCTATTTCTCTCTGATAGGGTTGAATCTAAGGCAGTCTTACTCAATAATGTCCCTTCTCTTACTTCTAATCTGGAATCTCTCTCTTTGCCATAGTGTATCATCCCTATCTCTTTTCTATCACTACTACTTCCATCGCTGATCTGAAGAGTTGGCGAGTTGCATCCCTCCCCCACTGCCGAGACCTCATAACACTCGCCAAGCGGCCTTGTCTCACAGGTGCTTTGTGGGGATTTGTAGCTTGTGGATTGATCGGTGTAGCGACTGCTTTTTCCCATCCACCTTCAGACTCTGGAACTCTTTTCTCTTCTGTCTTTCCTAATTTTTATAACCTATCTACCTTCAAAAAATGGATCTGTCGTCATCTCGAGCCTAATCCTGCCATATCTCTAGGTTTCAGTACTTCAACTATTCTATCAGCATGTTATTTTCCTATTGTGCATCATTACCTCATCTCTTCCTTGTCGTTAACCCTTTTTTTTCTTTTTCTGTGTCTTAATGTTTTCTTCGTGCCCAGGCCTCTGTTGATGAGGGCAATTTTCTTGCCTGTCCCGATGTCACACTCATAAAAATAAGAAAAAAAAATGGATGTAGGTACTTATTAGGTAGCACTTCTCCTTACTCAAGAAAGTGTTTTGTATTAGAGTATTATTAGTTAAGAGAAAATGTATGCTGTAAAAGGATAGGTAGGATATGATTATTTTATCCTGCTAGGAAATTATCTTTTCCTTGTTTTAATGTGAGAAAATGTTTTGTTGTAGTATATAGGTTAACAGCGTTATGTTAGTGTTGTCTGAATTTTTGAGACATATGATTCTTGAATTTTTTTTATGAGTTATCAGAAAACTAAAATTAAATTAGATTCATGAGAGCAAAAAAGATTCAGGGATAGGGAATTTGTCTGATAATCAATCATGGATGATGGATGTACACATCAGTGTAAAAACTATTTTTTTTTTTGTAGGTGCTATCCTCAGTATTTGTAATTTTCCTAAGGATTGTGTTACTGTATTAGTAGTTATTTTACCTTGTTTTTATAACTACTAGCTACCTCAGTATTAATGTTAACCTTTTCCATGGACTAGCTGTTCATTGCTTTTAACACGTTGACATAAGAATTAAAAGACAAGATGAACAGTATTAGCCACTGGCCAATATGAATTTTAGATTTTGACTACCCAAATGCTTTGTGTGACTCTGAAGGTTTGCAATCATTGATATAGTTTTGAGATTTCATTATTGTACATTTCTCTTCCGTTGATTGTGGTCTGGCACAAGAAGGCATTGTATGACTTCCTTTTCTTTCTATATACATGTAATAGGTTGGTGATGAACTACCCAGTGTGGATTTGTATGAAGAGACCCCAGCAAATGCAGTTAATGTTCATGACATATCTGCTGGCCGCAAGATTTTGGTATTTGCAGTACCTGGTGCTTTCACGCCAGGATGCTCTAAGGTATAAATTCCATTTTTACTTTGATGAATTATTTTATTTTGCTACTTTTATTGGCTGAATTGCAGGATAAGTAAGGAAAGGCCTCATTAATAACGTACTGTCTTCAATGTCATTTGTTAACTCAGGAGTATGTTGGTGAAAATTTCCAGAATATTGGAAGTATGTTAAAAGTAATTTGATTTGATATTATGACACTGAATATTCTTAGATTAATAATATATTTTCCACCTGCAGACTCACCTTCCCGGGTATGTGAATCAAGCCGATGACATCAAATCAAAGGGTATAAGTGAAATTATCTGTATTTCAGTCAATGATCCCTTTGTCATGACTGCCTGGGGAGAGAAGCAGAATGTTGCTAACAAGGTAAGAATTAACTCTGATATCACATTAGTAGCTTAATGTATATGGTAGTGCTTTATTGAAAGATATATTCAAATTACATAGAAAGAAATTCTTATGTGTGACTTGTACAGACAGTTCAAAGTACATTTTGTCATTCATTTATTCATTCTGACAGTGAACTTTCCATAAGCTTTTATAAAGTTTTCAGATTGTTAATAACAATCATGAAATAAATATATCAAGTACATAGAATATTCAAGTTTTAGTGTGTTGTACAGTTTATTGTACAACACACCATTCTCTACTCATGGATGCCACATCACTAATATATATATATATATATATATATATATATATATATATATATATATATATATATATATATATATATATATATATATATATATATATATATATATATTATAAGTATTATTATTTTATTTATTTATTTATTTATTTTTTTTTTTTTTATTATTTTTTTACTACTACTACTACTCCCGAGTACATTGATGTATATCTCTTTCATCATATTTGTTGAAACTTTTCTTACTAGTCATATTATATAATTATTTTATTTATTCTTAAATAATACTGTGTGAATTTGATTTAAAATGCTTTTCTTGTACTGTGTAGATTCGTATGCTAGCAGACACCAATGCGGAATTCACAAAAGCTTGTGGATTAGATCAGGACTTGGCTGTCTTAGGAGGAATTAGATCAAAGCGATATTCCATGGTCGTGGAAGATGGCAAAGTCGCACAGCTGAATGTTGAACCTGATGGAAAAGGTCTAACTTGCTCATTGGCTGAAAACACTTTAGCTAAACTGTAAAATTTTATTGTGGATCTAATTAGGAAGGTGACGATTGTATTTCTGCACTTCATAGGAATTTGATTTTATTCATTGATTGTTTGAATTTAGCATTTTAGTCATTTTGTTGAACTTGTACATCAGAAGTACAGATAGTTCTTCATTTAAGTTCCATGTCACATCATATTTTCTTCCTTGCACCTCAATTTTGCATCAAACATTTTGGTATAGAATCTCTGTAATACTAAAGCTGTTTACAGTAACAATATTGTTAAGTTTTAAGGAATTTTGCTCATTGTGTTTGTGATTGTTATGCCTTGTACTTAATTAGTACATGAAAGTCTTTAAGGTTCAAGTTTGTCGTAGAGCGTTTTTGTAATTTCAGTTTAGGAGGGTAAAATCACATGAATCCTACCGAAACTAGACGCAACTACGAATGCTGTTCAGCAGTTCACTATGTATGTGCTTTAGAGATCTTCTTTTGTTTGATTTAAATTAGGATTGCTGATGTTTTTCAGGAAGTCCATAATGTGTTTGCTCCATACTTATCTTAAAGAGGTCCTTTATGTGTTTTTCGGAAAATTATGAGAGAATCATACATTAACATTTTAAATGCAGTTGAAATCATGTTTTTGCAATGCAATATACTGTCCTGAACCTGCTATTCCGAAAAGAATGTGATAAGAATTGGTAAAAATTTGTTATTACTAAAACTTGATCTATATATACAGTACATATTAACTTGAAAAAAATGGCACTTTTAGGACTAATATTGAGTATTTGTGTATATATGAACTTTCCCCTTATAACGTATAGGCTTATTTTAAACCCTGTGACTCTAGAGTTCCAAAATTTTGTATAGTATATTTGTTTTTCTATTTACCTGTAAGGATCCTTGAATAAAATATAGACAACATGATTGACTGTTGATCCCTTGGCTTGCCTGATGAAAGATTGGTCCGCTTTACCAAATGATTTAAGCTCAAGTGTGCCATGTACCATGGCGTAAAAGATTAGCCACATAAGTGTTGTTTAAGGGATAGTAGTAGTGTCTTGTCATCTTCTGGCCTCCAACTCTGTAGATAGGTTGAGAGTGCCAATGAAAATGACAAGCCTTTTGTGGAATAAAGTGCACTATAAGCTCGGGCATGACCTTAATGATATGCAAGCTTGGTCTGTAGCTCTGTACCTTATAAATGGATTTATAAAAATACCTAGAAATAGTGGTTAATACCTTTTCTTTCATAACGCTGAATTTTTTTTCTGGTATTTATATTTTATTCACTCCCAGAGAAACATCAGTATTTTAGTACTGTTGTTTAACACCAATAAACCGAAAGCACTCCTAGTAAAGTGCCATTGAAGGAATGCTGATGCAATGCCAATAAAAGTCGTACACATACGTCAGTTGGTACCTGTGTTTATACAGTCTGCTGGTCTTCATATTTTTCCATGATTAAATTACAGACTTGATGGTATAAATCTTTATTGTGTATAAGCTAAGCTGGAGAGTATTTTTGATAAAATGCTTACTAAAAATCTGCAGTAAGTAAAATAATATAAAAAACTTATACAGTACAGTATATATAATTTCAAAATAAAGCTATACTAACATATTCTTCTATATGAGATCTACTCAAAGAATTTCTTTGAAAACATGCACTCTGTAAACAAAAATCTAGATAATTATATAAATCAATACTATCAAGTACATTACACAGAAAATGAAGTTAACCATACTTTGTTTCCTTGAGGTTTGTCAAGAGTTACAAAGTAGTATTGATTTGTTGCTTCAGTTATCAGCTGGGAACAGACGAATAAAAGAATAGTTGGTGATGCCCAAGAGCACTTGCATGAATGAAATAAAGTTTTACAGAGAATGAGAGGGCATAAAAATTATTCTGATATATATATATATATATATATATATATATATATATATATATATATATATATATATATATATATATATATATATATATATATATATATATATATATATAATAGTGCATTATTTTGGTCCACATTACAGGGATATGGAATGTTTGTAACTATAAGAAATATAAACCTGAAACAGTTTTTGAAGACTAGATCATGATATGAGTTTCTGACAATAAAATGGGTATCTACGGAAATTTTTTTTTAAAGAAGAAAAATGTACATAGTCTTGTATCGCAATGGTATAAAAATATATAAAAACATTAACAGAATATTTCTGAAATCCTACCAATGTACTACACATTATAATATTCGTTAATACTCGGTTATTTAGAAAGAATTATGTATTTTTGGTGACTAATTTTACTGTTAAATTGTTAGCATGATCACAGATCCCTGTAATGTTATTAATGACAATTTTTCTTCATTACAGTATACAGTATATAATTACATTATACTGGTTATATATGTAATGAAATATCATGCAAATACATTTAGAAAAATAATTTTATATTAAAACCCAGTAATTTGTTAAAAAAGAACTGATACATATGTATTGTTACCTAAAAGGATCACAGATAATGCCTACAAATATGAAACCATTTTTAAATATATACAATATCACTTGTTTATATTATCTGACCAGTATAACACAAAAATATTCACTTCATGGTATGGTAGCTTCTTAGATGTTACTTCATCGTCCATATTTAGCTACAAGAAAACAGATCATAAGAATTGGCATTGTTATCCTTAGAGGCAGGAAAAATATGCCTATATTTTCTTAAAATTTAAGGCACTACATTTAATGTTCAATCATTCTTGAGGAAGACTTTGAACACTGCAACTCATATCTTAGTATCCAGACTCTGAGACATGACTAACACTATGCACATGGATCATAGTATGCAAAAAGAGTGAAAACATTTACTAAGAGGAACCCAACGACTGCTCCCACAGCTGAACCGATCTGAGTTACAGCACCACACCAGAACAAGGCATGAGCACCCTCTTCACGCATCTGATTAGCTATTTCTACACGTACATAAGTCATCACACCTGTAAATGCCACCCATGCTATCACCTGTAAAGAGAAATTTATATGATAAAGCATTGTATCCTAAGACGAATTTATATAATAAATCTAGAATTACTTTGGAAAAAATACAGTATACAGTACAATACCATAATACTCTTTAAGAAAGAGTGCAAGAAAATATATTAAGATCTCTCTCTCTTTCTATAAGAAATTATATATATATATATATATATATATATATATATATATATATATATATATATATATATATATATATATATATATATATATAATGAGAGAGAAAGAGGAGAGTAGAGGCTAATGCTGTAATTGGTATAGGAGGAGTATAAGAATTCTTGGCAAATTTAAAAGAATAAGAGATGAGTTCTTGTGTATTAGTATAAGGACAGAGGCAGAGAAGGCATATGAGAGAGATATAGAGAGGGAGCTAAGAGAAATCCCAACCTTTTCCATGGAGTTGTCAAAGGGAATTTAAAGGTCAAAGAAAAAGTAGGGAAAAGCAGTCGTGATTATCACACATATGACGAGACCTGTGACGAACTGAACAAAGAGTTTTATTCAGTACTTACAGAAGAAACTATCTCATATTGTAGAGAAGAAAGAGTAGTGGCTAGCCTCAGAGAAATTAATCTTGACAATGCAAAATACAGATGGACTTTCGAGTATATACTGTACTCATAAGCTGTGGGGTCTTATTATGTATCACTGTATGTGCTTAAGAAATGTTTTGAACCATTGTAGCATTTTATATCATATATGAAAAGTTGTCGAAATCTGGGGAGTTTCAAATTGTATACAGGTAAATGTTATACAGTATTTATCTCTTAACCAATGTAAGGAGAGATACAGCTGTAAAGTATAGGGGTCTCCAGAAATGCATATATCTTATTCAGCAAAGGTAGCTTATGAATTCTTAGCCAACATAAATGTGGCTTTCGGATATATGGTCAGAGAATTTTTCAGAAATGTTTAGATGATTTATGCGAGGCTCAGGGTTAAATATGCAGCACCCTTCTAGAATATGCACTAGAAAAAAAACAACTAATGAATAGGAGGCAGTTCAAAGACAAGTTACGATCCTGTTAACAGAGATACAAAATCTTAGCTATGGGGTAATATTGCAGTAGTTAGACTTAACATCATTTGAAATTGGAGTAAGGGGTGTTATGATAACGGTTTTTAAATAGCCTCAAGGTGTAGACAAGAGTTGAAGGAGAGCCATATTTTGATATGGGATGCTCTAGAACTAGTGATTCTGGTATGAAGCTTAACAAGGTATCTCCTTTATCTGCATATAAGGAAGTACTTTTTGATCTAATAACAATTGAGAATTGAAATTTTCTAAAAAATAAATAAATAAATAAATAAAATGTAAGCACAAAATGCATAAACAGTCTTAAGGAAAATATGTACTACTAGTTGCCATTTAGTGCGTGGAAAAAACAAAACAAAAACACATATTAAAATATTACTGGATATTTCCTACTGTAGGTACATCTATTATGGACTAATTATCAAGGCATTAGCAGATAGGTTAACAGGCTAATCAGAAAGAGCGAGTCTGGGGGAGGGGGGACATATTCTGTTCTTTAGATAACCTACAAACTGACAATCATATCGCGACCGTAAATGGGTGTAAATGAGAAAATTATGCCTCGTACTCAACATTCTCCAGACCACGATTTTATTTTTTGTTTCAAGACATGCGAATTTGCTCATTTTTCTTTGCTTACTAGTCACATTTGGCTGTTTTATCTTCTTGTTCTGGTTTTACATCACGGACTCCCTTTTCTAACAAGGGCTAGGACGGTTGCCTTCTTGCGAAGGACTTGTTCTGGCAGGTGTTATAGTTACCCTGAGTGCATGCCCTTGCTAACCTTAGACCGTGACAGGGCGCGAACCCTCGACCTGACGCCACAGAGTCGCGGACGCTATCGCTTGAGCCACGGTGACTTCTGGCAGTTTTATCTTGTATTTGCACGTATATCAGAACAATCCCTGCAATATGACATATAGGCATAATACTTGACTACTTAAATGACAACTGATATGAACTTATCTAACTTATGCTATATAGAGAAAATGTGCAAGTCCGCATGAGAATATGTTACACGTGTCAGCAGCTCAAGGGTCTCAGACGCTAACTTGAACTGATTAATTCCGTAGAACTCTCCAATAAAATCACGTGAGACTTACTGGGATTATAGTTATCAAAACGAAAGATAACTGTTATGGACTATATATTTTGTAATTGAAATATGCATGGTGCTGTGTATCAATTAATGCAGTTTTGTTTCTTTATGATATTGCTTGTATATATATATATATATATATATATATATATATATATATATATATATATATATATATATATATATATATATATATATATATATATATATATATATATATATATATATATATATATACATATATATATATATATATATATATATATATATATATATATATATATATATATATATATATATATATATATATATATATATATATATATATATATATATATATATATACACACACATTATATACAACACACTTGACAATCCATCAGTGTTCATAAGGATTGTAGAATGAGGTTTTAGGTTCGAATCTTGCTCAGGGGCGAAAATATGACTCTTGAATCAACATCATGATGAGCTTATTTGACTCTCTCTCTCTCTCTCTCTCTCTCTCTCTCTCTCTCTCTCTCTCTCTCTCTCTCTCTCTCTCTCTCTCTCTTCATTACAGTAGAACTAAATTTTTAGTGTTATCGTGTCTTCTCTTTGTAATAGTGAGAGATAATTAGACGATAAGGTAGGCCCTCTGTCAAGGCAAGTTTTATAAAATATATATTATGCTTTACATTATTATAGCCAAATTTTTAAACTGAAGGATATCGTATATGCCTTTATATTTCTAAATAAATAGTGATTTGATTTTTGTATTATTTAAAAATTAGATAATTATATTACATGCCATATTTATTAATTTGGTTCATATTATTATAAAGATAGCTCTCTGGCTAGTTTAGCAACCTTGGCAACCCATGATTGAGAGTGACAAGAATACTTGTGGTAACGCGCTGGCTTAGCATTCACGAGGTCGAGAGATCGGTTCCCGTCCAAGACCGACGGTTTAAGCTGTTTACTGGCAAGGTTACTGCTGTGGTTGGGCACCACAGTGGGGGGTTGGGGCTTGCCCCGGCTGACGAATACCCATTGTATGATGGAAATAAAGGTTTATTATTATTATTATTATTATTATTATTATTATTATTATTATTATTATTATTATTATTATTATCCGTGTTCCCCTGCTTGTCGTGCAAGTCGACTCAAAGGGGCTGAGCGAGGGGACTGGGAATCCACTTCTCTGTACTTACCCTTCCCGCAAAAAGTCAAGGTATTTTGCTTTGAGTCAGCTATCATCCCCTCTATAAGGAAGAGGGTTCTAACATATCCTCAGATTCAGAAAATAACTTCTTTTGCTCCTTACTGGTCTATTTATCCATCAATTGTAATTTAATTGTTCGGAAAGGTTGATAAAAACACTGCAATGATTTAACATGACCCGGTTGTACCCGTGACAACAGACTTAGGGCCAAATAAACGTCACAGGAGAGTAGGTCACGTGCTACTCTACCCATCATATACTCTGCTGTCTCATAAGACTCCCTGGGTAGGAATAACAATCTTGTACTTATTCAATCTTGGTATGGCGGTATACCCTCCATACCCTGTGATATTTTGGTATTCTGCGAGTATACCCATTCCCCAGTCTTATTTCTATTCATTCACATTGATGGGGCACGTGATACCTTACACAAGAAGCGTCTGTCTTTACACACACACACACACACACACACACACACACACACACACACACACACACACACACACACACACACACACACACACACACACACACACACACACACACACTATATATATATATATATATATATATATATATATATATATATATATATATATATATATATATATATATATATTTATTTATTTATTTATTTTTTTTTTTTCAGGAAAAGCCCATTAAATAAAACAACGAAAATATATATATATATATATATATATATATATATATGTAAAGTACTTATTAATTTCGTGACCTAAACTGGTCACCTTCTCAAAGTACATATATATATATATATATATATATATATATATATATATATATATATATATATATATATATATATATATATATATATATTAGTTCAACTATATAATCTGACTCTCTTGTTTTATTATTATTATTATTATTATTATTATTATTATTATTATTATTATTATTATTATTATTATTATTATTATTATTATTATTATTATTATTATTATAAATAAATTTCAAGGCCATTTGCTTACATATAATCTTTGGCCATTGTGTTCATGTCATTAAGGTAAAAATAACGTCCTCAGAAAATACATGAATAATTTATCACGTGCATTGGAAAAACAGTCAAGTATAAAGGCATACATTCAATGTATAAAATGCATCTGAGTAAGTGAGGGTGAATACAGTATACCTACTGTATGCGTTTTTGTTTTCGTTAACTGCATGTGTCCATGGTGTTAAAGTCTGAATTTTTCTGCCAAGTGACGTATTCAAGGAAGATTAAACCAATGCCTTAATCTTCTTATAGAGGTTCAATTGCCAGTTAGATATATCATATGAGATTCGCAAAATCATATTTAAATACCGATTTGCATGAGTTGCAGACGATTATTGGCCAGCATAATAGCATTACTTGTAGTCTAAGGCTCGATTTTTTAAACAGTGTAAACCTAGGATACCATGTTGTTAGTTAGCTAGACACACAAATGGATTTCATAAACGCATCTGACGCGGTTCTGTGTATGGCTAGGATCCCGTACGGGATCTTAGCCATACACAAAACTGCGTCAGATGCGTTTATGAAATCCATTTGTGTGTGTCTAGCTAACAAACAATATGGTATCCTAGGTTTACACTGTTCAATAAATCGAGCCTAATACTCTAAACACCTGTATAAAGAACTTACCTTTCAAAGTCAATTCAAGGTCAAGTATTTGAAAATTTGTATAAGAAAATACACACTTCCATCATCTAATTTAATCCGTGAATCAAATTTGACAAGTCACTCAAGATCATTAGCCAATAAAATGATGAGTAAATATTCAAGGTAAACAAGCAGCGCTCAGTTCCTGCTTTCTATTTAGAGGTTAAAAGAAAAAATCATATTTGTCGCCTACGTTTGTCTGATTCAGGAAGTTACTATGACCATGGCTTTACTTGATAATCAACCTAGCAAGCCTTCGTCCGTATTATTATTATTATTATTATTATTATTATTATTAGACTGTGCATATATGACGCGGCCCAAAGGGATTTCTCGCACCTGCTAGCTCAGTGAACCGTGGTGGACGGGTGTGAGGGGAGTTGCCATGTGATGAAGCGGTGGGGGTAAACCAGCTGCGGCTGTCGGGCCTCATAGTAGAATATCATTGCCCACCTACCATGTGGATGACCCAAGCAGGGTGGAAGGGGAGAGACGTGTCAACCCTCTATCCCCAAGGAGCTGAGAGGGGTGGTTGAGGTATGCATGTGGATCGTGGTGAATGCGCGTTTCTTGGCTTGGCCACCCCCCTTACAAGGGGGAATGAGGCTTGTGTCTATGTATGTATGTATTATTACAATTATTACTGATGGAAGTACTATGCAGAGTGAGCTAAGAGAAGAGGCATATATGGAGAGTTTGAATGATAGGTCTAGGTAGAAAGGGCTAGTGAGGAACAGTTACCCTTTATAACCATGGGATGATTGTCGAGAAGGTAATGACGATTATTATTATTATTATTATTATTATTATTATTATTAGCTATGAGACGAGTTAGCCTTTAACACTATTAACTTCTATCGTCTTCTCTGGGTCAATGGAAAACCTGAAGTGCGGAAGCATAACAAGCAAGTCATCTCCACGCTATTATAAGAAATTTTGTATGTCTTTTCAATGATAGTGAAAAGGAAATTCCTCTGTTGAAAGTCATCTTTTACAAATGAGTATTTTCATAAACATTTCTGAAGCAAATTTGCGAACCTTTAGTGATACACAAGGTGCTGCAATGGATGCGAAAGCCAACTGTTTCTTTTGATCTTAGAGAATGACACATTTATCTAAATTATAATGAAGAACATGAAGTCTCATCTCTAAAATGGATCTTGTGACAGTTAAGTTGCTAACACAGTAATCTGGGTGTCATCTATCCATATACCAAAGCCATATTCCCCCTTATAAGGAGGGTGGCTGAGTCAGAGACAATACTTTGACTTTTTGTGGAAATTAAATACAGAGGGGGGATTCCCAGCCCCTTCGCTCCGCCCCATTTAATCGACTTTTACGACACGTAGGGGAACATTTCCTGAAAGTACTGGAATAGACTTGCAACGAAGTATTTATCTGAAGTCGATAAAAATACTTTAATGCTTACAACTACCTTGATATTACTTAAATGAGGAAAATCAGCTTTACAAATTAGAGTAGGAAAAAAATTTAAAATTTTTACTTACCACCAGAGCTTCTCCTCCTGTTTCTCCTACGAGAGGAGGTGTTGGGCTGAGTAAAGCTGTGGCCATGAGGTATCCAGAGATGCAAGTTCCAATAACCCCCAGTAGAGCCAAGACCCACGACTTTGCTCTTGGCAACAACAAAGTAGTTAAGGCTGCAACAGGATTTGCCAGTGCTGATAGAGTAGCAGCTAAGTGGTAGACCACATTTCCATATGGACCGCAAGAATATGATTGTATTGATGGAAATATTCCGTTGGTGAGACTGCATGCCCATATTTGGCCCAGTAGCATGAGAGCATATAATCTGTAGCTCATTGTGCGCATATTTCTCTTTGAAGGAGGATCAACTACCAGCCGGGATTTGGACTGGGATGCCTCAAGTTCTGTCTCACTCTCTGAAGGAGAAGAAGCATGCTCACCCTTGATGCTTGGAAGATGCTCGAGCAGAGTGAAAGCAGTTGCACTAGCCACCATCATTGCAAATAATATGAAAAAGAAGGCTGTCACTGTAAAATTCGGTTCTAGTGGTGCTTGGACTAAGTGAGTACTGTTCCCATCTGTCACATTTACACACTGAATTTCTCCTCCAGCACCCTGTGTTAGAGCCACAAGAGCTGGCAGTAATCCTGAAAGCCCTTCGCCAATAAAATATGAAGGCAGATATATCTCTCTCCAAACAGCCATGTATGGAATAAAGAGTACTGATGACGTGCAGTCCACAAGTGATAACATAAATACAAGGACCATCAACGCTGTAGAATGCTTTGTGCCGCCTATCCACGAAGTTCTGTCCCACAGGAAAGCCAGCAAAAGTGATGCAATGCAGCCTAGCGTCAGTAGACCATACACTACCGGCGTGGGACGTTGTCTGGGTTTGTATAATCGCCATACTGAATAAGCTATAGGTCCTACATTCGCAATCTGCAAAAGAAATGTAATGGGGCTTCAGAAACAAGGGATGCTTACTGTGAACAAACATTAAAGATAATAAATAATGCTGAAAAACATACATTGTAAATTATTAGTAGATAATGTTCTGTTTTCACTTAGCCAATAAAGAGCTTGACGAAGTTACGATAACTAGTTTCATATAATATTCTCTTCACCCCATACTTTATCCTAAATGTCATAAACTTAAAAGTTGAATTTGTAAGTACAATATAGGTAGTAAGGAATTACAACACACAAAATGCACTTAATCTCAAGAAATAGAGGTTTATGATAACCCTTTGAGAAATATTCCATTTTCTAAAATTTTTATGTCACTCCAAGCACACTACTTACTGATATGATAACTGAAAGATAAGAAGGCAAGCTCCAGTTTTCTGGAAGGTCATTGACAATTAACGGTAGTTCTACCCATAAGCCATTAACAGACACCCATGCACCTATACCAAAGACAGCTGCAAGGACATCAACCAGGAGATTTCGACCCATGATAAAGTTTCGCCGAAATGAAGTTCTATAACTTTGCCGTTGCTGATCTCTGAGGAGCGGAATGTTGACCTGAAATAAAAATACCAGGATTCAATTCAGCAAAATTAACAAAAATATATATATTCTGCTACTGATTATGACGACTTCATTATTTAAGATAATGATTGGGAGGAGTGTCTGCAGCAACGAATAACACTTACCATTGGCACCGACAAATGCATCTTCAAAAAAGCAGTTGCAATATCACAGAGACATGCGCTCTTAGAGGTAAGCTAGATATTATTCGCTTAAAAGAAATGAGGCTGAAAATCATCGAGTGATAAGAAAAGATACATACATAACATACAGAGCTGAGTGTTTTACGTCATGGGCTCCCTTTTCTTCTAAGGGCTAGGACGGTTGCCTTCTTGCGAAGGACTTGTTTTGGCAGATGTAATCGTTACCCTGAGTGCATGCCCTTGCTAACCTCCTAACATACAGCATAGCCGTATATTCTGTCTTTGACAGGCTGTATGTGCCCGCATGTTTACATTGATTAATATCAGCACGAGTGCACAGTCCTTTCATTTGCCTTAATGGGCTCAGACTTCCTTTCAACGTCATCCACGTTGCTCTTAATGAAGAAGAAGAAGAAGAAGAAGAAGAAGAAGAAGAAGAAGAAGAAGAAGAAGAAGAAAATTGAAACAGGATACGTATTTTATCGTTATTGGTGAAAAAGATCCAAGAGAATTTTGTATCAACAAGAACAGGGGAATAATAATAATAATAATAATAATAATAATAATAATAATAATAATAATAATAATAATAATAATAATAATAATAATAATAATAATATAAAATCTGAGCTGAAAGGCTAGACAAATGCATTTCAGTTTTAATATAATAAAATTGTTATATAGTACAAACTAAACCAAACTCTGAGAGTAACTAGATATTCAAATTCATATTTTGTACTTAGGTATGGATTTCATTCTGGGGTATACATAGTATCTTTTTTTCTTCTTCTTCTTCTGTAACTGTGACACCAGGACGGGCCAAAAAATAATAAGATAAGCCAGTCCACATTGGGCCTGGGCACGAAAAATATCTACCCTTATTATCAAGGAATAATCCATCACTATATATATATATATATATATATATATATATATATATATATATATATATATATATATATATATATATATATATATATATATATATATATATATATATATATATATATATATATATATTAGAGAGCTCTGTTAAAGTATTCATATAAATAATCGTGAAAACTCATAAAATTTAGAATAAAGATTTAATATTTTCACTTATCTTGTCTCTTTTATGTGCCGAAAAAAAATAGAAAAACACTTTTTAAATACCTGATGCAACAGAAGAACAATTATCAAACGTGACAAAATATCTTTCTCACCTGTTCAGTAATAGAAATTTAAAAACCATTCGCTCTGGTAATGTAACGATGAATATTAAAAGAATATTTTAGTACAAAAAACATTCTACCTCTTCACCAGTGACACCGACACTGAGTCTCGCACGGACGTCCGAAGTCCATACAATTGTAATCTCTAACACAAAGACCGATAACTAGAAAGTGATAAAAAGTCACTTCATATCATGAAACCGATAGTGTTACAGGATGTCATATACCTGACACGTCATGTTGATTAAGAACATTCAGACAATACAGTCAATGACTTCAGTGACAAAGTTTATAATTATTTCTACATAGTTACCATGTACTCAACTAGTCAAGTACAAATTGATAATGAAAAAAAAATCAGTACTCAGTAGTGCCTAGGCCTAATGCAGAGTTGAGTTTATTTATATTCGTGATCATTGCTTGTATTATTAGTGTCATGCAATAATAATAATAATAAGTAGTAGTAGTAGTAGTAGTAGTAGTAGTAGTAGTAGTAGTAGTAGTAGAAGAAGGAGGAGGAGAAATAATAATATAATAATAATAATAATAATAATAATAATAATAATAATAATAATAATAATAATAATAATAAATTGTTAACAAGCCACCAAATCCCGCTGAGGCACGCCAGGTGGCCACAACTGAAAAAAAAATAATGAGCGTGGGGGGGGGGGTAAGGTAAGCACTCAACTAGACGTATGGCGAAAAGCAAATTCTTACATTAAGCTTGTTGAATTCAGTCGTTACGGAGGAATATATTACTACATTACGTATTATCTTATCAAACTTTCCCATGTTTATTATCAATATTTTTTCCAAAAAGTTCAGTTGATACTTTAAAATCTTGAATACAGTAATCAACTCGGTATTGTTTAAAAAATGTTAAGCCAAACATACATATAGTCTAGAGACTATATAAATGCAACTGTTGTGGTTATCGTCATTATAATATATAGTAAAAGGAAACAGCTACGATATTAACAAATCTCAATAAAGCCACATATAATGAAGCATTTGAGGAGCATTAATAGTATAGGGTAGGCTACGACGAGTAGATTAGCCTAATTTGAGTGTATAAATCCTCTCTGATCCGGAACCACGTGTTGGAAAGAAAGTATAATGCCAAAAGTCTGTATAATAATCATTACTATTATTTGTAGTTTGCAAACTCTTCTAGCCAGCTGCGACTGTCGGGGTGATTTTTTTGTTTTTGTTTGCCCACTTATCCTGTACATGACCTCAGCAAGCTAGTGATGAGGGGAAACTATGACCACTCTATCCCTAAGGAGCTGAGAGGAGTGTTCTAGGTATGTCTGATTTTTGGTGAATATGCGTGCTTTAACTTGGCCACCCCCTTACATGGGTGATGGGGGCCATTGTGTAAGGATAGTATAAATTCTTCTCTTACAGGTAAAATGTAATATTACACCAGGCTAATATAATTTTACCAAGGGTTTTTAGTCTTAATTCTTACCTACGTGAAGTAAAATTTGTTTCTTGAGTGTTTCTTCCGGAATCGGAATGACATACCTTGATTTGTAAACCAAGAACTATATTTATTCTGTATATGTGATAAAAGAAACACCCCAAAATGCAACATTCAGCTAACGCTTCCCTTGACTTAATTCAAGGATTTATGCATTTAATTCAGTATATGCAAGAACAGCCCCCCTCATCTTTGTTAATTGTTCTGAACCTTCATAAAATATCTGATTACATCACACTCGTGACAACATGGCCGGACGATTTATGTAAACAAATGCTGATGTAGAGAAAACATACACAATATTATGTCTGGGAACTGTAAATAACTAAAATCTAAAGAAAGGTACATAATATCTGATATGGTAAGTATTTTTGAAGAATTTGTAAAACATTCCATAAGAAACGCAAAAGTTAAACCGTTGTTATTCGACATTTGTCTGCTAAAAATGACTGATTCTTTGGAATAAAGCGGCAAAATACTTTGCCAAATTATCCTCCGGCATTCAACCAAAGACGTCGGGAATAGACGCGATTTATCCTACCTATATCCGATATTAAAAACAAGCTGGAGGTTACTCTACCCATTAATAAGGTAAGGGTGATGAACACTATATATCTTGCATATATTAATGACATTCCGTAAAAAAGACATTCTCCAACGGTATTTTGAGAGTTCGCATGCATTTGAGGTTAGCAAGGGCATGCACTCAGGGTAAGGATTACATCTGCCAAAAGTCCTTCGCAAGAAGGCAATCGTTCTAGCCCTTGGTAGAAAAGGGAGTCCGTGACGTATAACACGTTTTTAGACAGGTAAACATATAGCCAGTAAATACAAAGGTATACAGATAATCAAACTTTAGTTACCACATTTATGACAATTATAGAATTATAGAGTGTTAGTTCCGGTTTTACGTTACGGACTCCCTTTTCAACCAAGGGCTAGGACGGTTGCCTTCTTGCGAAGAACTTGTTTTTGGCAGATGTAATCGTTACCCTGAGTGCCTGCCCTTGCTAACCTCAGACAGTGACGGGGCGCGAAGTTCATATTGTGTTTCGTGATCAGTACATTATCTGACCTGATGACCTAAAAGAGGTAGATATATAAAAGTAATAGCACCCATAACGAATTTGCCCCTGCTCGTTCAGCTGGTACACGTAAGTATTGTGTAGAATATATTAATCTTGTATCGTAACAGTTTATTTAGAAACGCGGGTTCCAAGAGTACTACATTATGCATCCTCGCCACCCCCTCCCCCACAGAATACGCTAAGGTTACTCACACTTTCTTCATCCACGTGAACGTCGCCAAATGTCGTGACGTCATCTGACAGCTCTTCGACGTCACACATCGGAGCTGCGCTACTGACGACGGATCCATATAGGCGAGGCATCACGAGGATACGATCTTGAGCTTTTCTAAATAATCATTTTTGTTGCTATTTTTTATTACAGTTCATCGAAACTTAATGATGCCCGTGCATGATGAAGAGTAGAATAGTGAATTTGACCCAGTCTCTTTATAGCCATGAATGAACACCTCGAAAAATGTATCGTTACTCGACTCAAAGGAAGTCACTCGACCACTGCGTTAAGCCGCTAGGTATTCAGAGGTAGTTTTGCTCGTAAAATATCGTACGTCAACGCGTTGCCTGAGTCGTGAAAACACTTTTTTGTTTGTTTTATATATTTTTTGTATATGAACAATAAAATAGTTCTGGATATAATATGGCTGCTGTTCTAGTGTTATATATATATATATATATATATATATATATATATATATATATATATATATATATATATATATATATATATATATATATATATATGAATAAATTTTACCCCGACCGGGACTTGAACCTGGGACATATAATTAATATATGTCCTAGGTTCAAGTTCCGGTCGGGGTAAAAATTATTCATGTTTTCACATATGGTAATGTGCTAATTTGAATATATATATATATATATATATATATATATATATATATATATATATATATATATATATATATATATATATATATATATAATATATATAATATATATAATATATATATATAATATATATATATATATATATATATATATATATATATATATATATATATATATATATATATATATATATATATATATATATATATATATATATATACCGAAAGTTTGTTGGTAGTGCTTATCGCCAAAAACAAACTTGCAATCTGCAACACAAAGGTGAATGAGTTGTATAGCAACATTTTAGCTAATTGAATAGAATGATTATCTAGCTCACGACTAAGGTAATCTAATAAGTTATTTCTGGGTACTTTGGTTAAGAGGAAATAAACTTCAAATCTGGCTCAGCCGGTAGCGTTCGCGACTCCGAGGCGTCAGGTCGAGGGTTCGCGCCCCGTCACGGTCTGAGGTTAGCAAAGGGCAAGCACTTAGGGTAAGGTTTACATCTGCCAAAACAAGTCCTTCGCAAGAAGGCAACCGTCCTAGCCCTTGGCAGAAAAGGGAGTTCGTGACGTAAAACCGGAACATGCTTATCAGGAGTGATAACAAGATTCTGAAGTTTATCAATCTGGTCGTAGGAATTCAATACATGGGAGGAAGATATTTTTCCCAACAAAGGGGACTATAAAAGAACAAAACTTAAATATATATATATATATATATATATATATATATATATATATATATATATATATATATATATATATATATATATATATATATATATATATATATATATATATATATCCATCCACAAACACACCTCTTTGTATCTATCTATATATCTATCTATCGAATTATTTATTTATCTATCTATCTACCTATCTATCTATATACACACAATAAAAAACGTAATATTAACGGTACCATTGGCCACGAAAAACTTGTTTAAATCTCAGGGGACTTGAACTCGTTTCGCAAGTTGAAGAATTATGCCACCATACTCACTGGGTCACTACAACAGATAAAAATGTCTATATCATAGCCCAGCCCATTACAGTTATATGTGGAGATTAAGTATATATATTCACAATTAAACTATGATATCAACAATGCAATTAGGCCTACTCATTATTATTTTTTTTTTTTTGACCCTCAGGGAACTCGAAATCGATTTGCGACATACAAACTCATGCCACCATACTGACTGAGCTACTTCAGAAGATAAAAATCTGCATATCATAACTAAGCCAGAAGTAGCAAGCATTTCCCCATCGTTCTTTATATCTACATATGCCAGTTTTACGTGGAGTTTAAGTATATATATTCACAATGAAGGTGTGATATTAACAATGCTATTTTCCATGAAAAGATTTTTTGCACCAGGGGACTCGAACTCGCGTCTCAAGTTACAGAATTATGCCACTATACTGACTGAGCTACTACGACAGATAAAAATCAGCGTATCATAGCCCATCCAGATCAAGGAAGCAATATTTTGTAACTTTTGATGCTAGCTCGAGTTCCTTGAGGTTCGCACAAATTTCTTGTTGATAATTGTCAAAGTCACCGCTTTAGTGTGAATAGCCTATGTATACTTAGGCTCCATGTGCAGCTGCAAAATCTCCTCTATCAGGTAGACTTTTCAGCCTATCAGTGGGATCAATCTGACCATTGATCTTTGAGAAAGTGTGGCTGGGGAATTAAGACTGGATGCAACATTTCTATCGATCAGTGATAATTCCCATAGCTGGTCTACCAACCCCGCATTTGAGCACACTATCCACTCAGCTACCGTGATCTCGGTACAACTGTAATAGGGAGATATAATGAACGACGGAACAACTGCATTTGGTTGATAAAAAGAACGGCATAAAAGTGCTTGCTTGATCGAATACGTCCATACATTTTGCAAAGGGGTTTTCGTATAAAGTTTCAAACTGTGTTCTCTAGTTCTAAAGCCAACCATAAAAGATATGGTTTCCTATCCGCTCTGTCAAAGCCATGAGGGAATTAGAAAACCGTTGCCATATTCCCCCCTCTTCCTTCTCGCTTCGAGGGATGGTTAGTGTAACTCTCTCAGCCTTTCTTCATAAATGAGATTACATATCTCTGTTACCAGTTTTGGAGCATGTCTTTGTTCTTTCTCCATTATATTTATATGTTTTTTTTTCAAATATGGATTTAAGAAGGGTGCTGCTTATTAAAGCTTAAACATGGCAAAAGTCAAGTAAATATATCTGAACATTTTCTTTTGTATATACCTAAAGGCCACTCTTATGTTTGCCAGCAAAACATATGCTGCCTTTACTATATCATATATATATATATATATATATATATATATATATATATATATATATATATATATATATATGTGTGTGTGTGTGTGTGTGTGTGTGTGTGTGTGTGTGTGTGTGTGTGTGTGTGTGATTACCTAATTGTGTTTCCGGGAAAGAGCCCAAAGCTCGTGTGTGTGTGTGTGTGTGTGAAGGCTACCCTTACAATTGCTAAGAAAGCATATGCTGCCCTTACTATGCCATTTAAAGCATCTCCGGAGACAAATCTACCAGTATAGTTACTCCTAGATCTCTCTCACTCTCCGTCTCTTGAAGTTCTGCTCCTGCTATTAAGTATCCAGGCTTGGGTCTTCTCGCAATTGTACCCATTCTTGTACCCATGTGTGTGTGTGAGAGAGAGAGAGAGATTACTGCGATATGGAAAATATTGCATACCCTGCAGTGCATTCTAGGTTAACAGTGGTTCTCAACCTTTTTGGCCAGCAACCCCCGAAACGATATTAGTCCGAAGTGCTTCTGACACACATACGAGCTTTGGGCTTTTTCCCGTAAGCACAATTAGGTAATCACACACACATTCACTCACTTACACACACACACAGTACATGCCTCTGCCCTGGATCATAACAACAGATATAAGATAGATATTAAAAATACACGCATTGTAGAATTAGCACATTCATTACTTTTGGTTTTACATTAACTGAAATGAGTCTAAGGTTTTGGAATATGCGAGCTACAGTTAGACATCATGATATATTACTATAGAACTATAAAGCATAAGATTATGAATTTGTATAGTGACACTATTGTTCCGCTCGATTCTTATGTCGTATGGCATATCACAGATGCCTATAGCCTCACACAGCATTTCATAGATGCCTATAGTTGCCAGATGGCAGTGAGTGCATTCGATACCCGCTGCCACCAGGACTGGCGCTCAAGGGGGAGATCGCTGACTACGGACGTGACTTCTGGCTCTGGCAAAGGCTGACTTTTCACTAAACGGAGTCTGTTGCCAGTCCTGATGGCGGCGGGTATCGAGTGCACTCACTGCCATCTGGTTGCCAGATGGCAGTGAGTGCACTCGATACCCGCTGCCACCAGGACTGGCGCCCAAGGGGGAGTTCGCTGACTATGGATGTGATTTCTGGCCCTGGCAAAGGCTGACTTCTCACTAAACGGGCTCTGTTGCCAGTCCTGGTGGCGGTGGGTATCGAGTGCACTCACTGCCATCTGGCAACTATAGTCATCTATGAAATGCCATGTGAGGCCATAGACATCTATGATATGCCATACGACACCCATTTCCAGCGTTATTTTTAAGGTTGCGTAGCAGTTCGTAACTAGTTACGGTAAAATAATGAAATATGAGGTAAAAAAGCAAAAGGTTTTATGTACTGAAATTTAAACATTCAGATTAATTTTTGTTTGAAATTTATGAGCAGAGTTATTTTGACTTAACATTGAACAAATGTCGACCATAATACGATTTTTTTTTTTTTTTTTTTTTAACATCATATCGCGACTCCCCAAAAGCATCTCGCGACCCCCAGGTTCAGAACCACAGGATTAAGATAAGGTTGCAGCTTCCTTCTCTCAGAAGATATTAGATTCGATGACTTGTGAAAGCTTTTTGCGAAACATCCCCATCTCTGTTTCTTTTTGCTTTCTTTCGCATATATGTGTATATTTTTTTTTGGTGCCTGGGTCCGATGAGGGCCAATTCCTTTGCCCGTCCTGGTGTCATGGTTAAAAAAAAAAAAAAAAAAAAAAAAAAAAAAAAAATATATATATATATATATATATATATATATATATATATATATATATATATATATATATATATATATATATATATATATATATATATATATATATATATATATATATATATGGGTTTGGATCCCGATATTGTCCTTCTTCTGAAAGGCATATCATAACAATGTTTTAAAAGAAATACTGATATGGAAGTATCTTTTTCTATGCCTACAACTACACTAAATATTCTTGGATATTCATTACACATCTCTTATTATCCCTTCACATCTGACAAGTCATTACAGTCTCCATCTCTGTTTATCTTTATGTATTTTTTCGTGCCCAGGCCCGATGAGGGCTGTTTTATTTTATTAGATTTTGGCCCGTCCTGGTGTCACAATCATAAAAAAAAAAAAAAAAAAACGGATTTTATAGTCAATCTTGCCGCGCATCCCGCGTACTTCGTAGTTTTTAGTAGCTTGAAAATAATGTTAGTAGCAGAGAGCCGTGGTGTAGATGAGAAATTGTTTTCTTCTTCTTATCAGATAGTTGTTGATGGAAGACTAGCCAAGGGAATAATCCCTCCGGTAGACTTTTCAGTCGTTCGTATAATGTCAAATTAGCATCTCTAAGTAGACAAATGATCTTGTTCCACAAAAAAAAAAAAAACGCGTATCATGTAAGTATTAACGACCAAACAATAGTATTAATCGGTAAACATGGAGATATTTTAGTTAAGAGGATTATACTGTGTTCTTATATTAGATAATATCACGACACGTTAGGCAGTTCTTTGTTTTCTCTAATAAGTCACCTGTCATTTATAATTGTTTATAAATCTTTTGTAAATGAAGAGGAAAACCAGTAGAACAAAAGATAAGTTGATTTGGTACATGCTGGTGTCTAGATATTTAGTGCTTAATTAATGTACCTATTAAATCATCTTTCAGAAATAATCTTCAAAAACTTAAGAAATTTCACGTCCTGCTACGCTGCAAAGGAGTGGAAATGACTTCATTCTAAAAAAGAGAAGAAGTCAGTCGAGACATCAAAAACAGAACTTAAACAGCCTCATATACACGCCTGAGTGTCATTATGTCTGGTTTTATTGACAGTATTAATAGGGTCGTTCTCGAAACAGATCGGAATTTTAGTCTTGACAACCTCTTAATTCCATTCTAAATCCAACCTGCATATATGAATATATAAGCGCATTATTTAGTATAAGTCTGCTAAGGAGACATGATCTTGGTAGCAAATGTACACGAGATACTATACTTAATTCACAAAAAGCGTATTACATTTTGCAATTATTGATACTCAGATGTGTAGAAAGACTTTACTCTTTGCTGTATATAAAGGCTGTGGGTTCATCAGGTGGTCCTGTCTACTACTACTACAACTTTTACTACTACTACTATAGGGTTGACAGATAAAGTATTGGAAGATTTGGTGGAATTGGGTGATCCCTCTTGACTCTCAAAGTAGACTTCTAAGGGAGACTAGGAATTAAAACTGGAGATGATTCAGCTTCAAACTTTGGGTAAAGAAAGAATAAGTGGAGGCAAAATCTTCTGTACTGTAAATTCAATATTTTTAGGTACCAATGTCAAAATAATGACATAACATTTTGAGTCATATCAGATTGGATAGGGTACATGAATTGGCCACCCGCAGGTGTGTGGGCCAAGTTTATTAATTCAGTGATTAACCGGCTGAGCCAGGTTATATTAAATATAAGACTGGCTTTAGCTGATATCTTTAATATTTTTAGTTCAAGTTTTACTCAATTTCTTATGGGGAAAATCACTAACTTATACTTAAGATATCAATATTCCAAGAATTGCAAAAAATGTCGCCAGTTTCAAGCGTCATTGTCCGGACTTTAGCATATAGCTTGTTCTCAATTGTGTAACTAGATATGATATAACAATACCATAGGCTTATAAGTTGCATACACACACACACACATATATGTATATATATATATATATATATATATATATATATATATATATATATATATATATATATATATATATATATATATATATATATATATATATATATATATATATATATATATATATATATTTCCATGTTGCTTCAAGCTTCAGCTATAACTGAAAACAGGAAAGCTTGTCTCTGAGATTTCATATTGTTTTTATTTCTTGGAGATTTGTGTATGATACATGGATTTTTGTGTCCTATCGCCTTAAGGGAAAGACTATGCATATTGATTTTGGCAATTCTCTCAAGGACACCGAATGGGAAGGCCAACGGGTACAAGGACAGTGAATCATAGAGATACTGAAATAACTTAAAAGTTTCCTTAATAATTAAAAGACATTATGAGAAGTGATGATTAATATGTAATGAGGAAGATAGGGCTATAAAGAGAGCAATATATATATATATATATATATATATATATATATATATATATATATATATATATATATATATATATATATATATATATAATTATTATTTATTTATTTATTTTTTTTTTCATTAAACTTTATTATCAAGTTCTTAGCTAATTTTATCTCAGTATACATGATTGATTATAACTGAACTGGTATAACATTAGCTAGAAGACTATTCCTCCTTTGCCAATGCTAAAAATATATGCATATTTCTTCCTAACCCTATATAGTTTGAACATGGAAGGACAAAAATACTCCCTCCCAAAAAAGTTTATTATTTTTAATTCTCATAATTTCGAATTAATATTTGCATGTGACCCACGTGTCATATGTGCAGATAAGTATCTAAAGAAATATGATGCAATGTTCTTGTCACCAGTGCCAACTGGGGGGAGACGAGTGCCAATGTGGATGCCACATTCGCAACATGGCACTATTCCAGAGTCGATTAAAATAAAGCTTTATAGAACTTGCAGCAGAGATAATATCGATATTATTATTATTATTATTATTATTATTAATTATTATTATTATTATTAATTTTTGCTGTTGATGTTGCTGTTAATAATATTATATATCAAATGGCGAATAGAGACCTGTAAGATGAATAAGGAAAACATCCATAGTAATTCAATGATTTTATATATTAAAATTATGACAGTCTCATGGTATGTACTAGAGGAAAGTCTATTGAGTCTTTGGATCAGTTACCGGGTTTGGTTTTCATTTGGGGCAAACATTGAGAGGGAGAATGATTTGATTTTACCACATGTGTACAGACACGTGTTTTCAATGGGGATCTCCGTGACCTTATGAAAATCAGCTGGTTATTGTCTTGGCTTCTTTCCCAATTTGGCCGAGGTCCAAGATATGATACAGAAAGAAAATGAAGTATTTCTCTCGTCTTCATCAATGTGTTTGACTCCAATGGCAGTTGAGTTTACGCTTACCTTGTACGTCTCGGAGGTCCTCTTTTCATACCTAAGTTATACGGTTCATGACTTTGCACAAAAATACATAAATGACATGATCCTGCAATAATTCAGTTGCAGTGTGCTCTCTCTCTCTCTCTCTCTCTCTCTCTCTCTCTCTCTCTCTATCTATCTATCTATCTATCTATCTATCGTCTTGCCAAGGCGGCCTGTATGCTGGATGGGCATGCTGTGGACGCTGAGCCCTCCCTCCGATGCCTACGTAACATCATCTACTCAGCTGGGTTTGCCATGACGATCCAGCGCAGGGACACGGAGAGGGCCAACAGTGTGTCCATACAGCACCATGATCACTTTCTTCACAGTCGCTACAAGTATCGCAGACGCGGGTTAATGGTGCGGAAAAACAATGTAGTTAGTGCTCGGCTCAGAATGGGGTATCGGCCTTTATGGCAGGTCTCCCAGACTCTAGATATGCCACAGTACACCTCCTGTAAATTATGCGACCGTCCTAATGCTAACACTCTTGACCACTATTGTCTTCAGTGCCCCACAGTGAGAGATGTTTTACCACGAGATCAGAACTTAATACAGATCTGCTCATTTTTACTTAATGATGACAACCTTGATGTTATTCTTGCTCGTTATCCTCACTTTGGTGGCCATTAATTATATTGAATTATACATATATTTTCTGTATGTTGCTGTACAATTCTGTTTGTGCATTCTGTGTTTCTCTTAGCTTTACTTTTGCATATAATGTACTCTGTGCTGCCATACTGTGAGTTGTGTGTTAGTATGCAGCAATGTTTTATCAATGTGTACACCTCCCTGTAAACTATGTTCAATTCTTTGTTTTGTATCCATTTGAAGCATTATTTGTATAAACTCATGTAATGTCTGACGCCTTGGCGCAATAAATTAATAAAATAAAAATAAATCTCTCTATCTATCTATCAGTGTGTCTGTCTGTTCTGTCTGTCTATGTATGTAATTAATTACCTGATTGTGCCTACGGGAAAGAACCCCATGCTCGTATCTCCCCGTCTCCTGGTCGGCTCCATTTTTGTACTTAGTGATACTTATCTTACTTGTCCTTAAACCTATGGATTGAGTTAGCATTAACTACCTCTTTGCTTATCAAATTCCAATCGTCAGCTCCCGTAAGCACAGTTGGATACTTACACACACACACACACACGTACGCACTCACGCGTGCACATGGACAAGGAAATGTTCAGTAATATATATGCAACCTATGTGAAGCCAAATCTTGAATATGCAGCCCCCTTTTGGAATCCACACTTGAAAAAGCATATAAATAAACTGGAAAAAGTTCGAAGACATTCCACGAAACTGGTTCCAGATATACGCGTTCTCGGTTATGAAGAGAGGCTAAGGGAATTAGGCTTACCATCACTCGAAGCTAGAAAATTGAGGGGGTATATGGTGATGGTTTTAAATTCCTTCATGGTTGTGAGAGAGTGGATAGGGATCGATAATTTGATATGGCTGGCACTAAAACTAGAGGTCATAGTTTGAAGCTTCGTAAGAAGTCTTCTTTGCAGGTTGTAAGGAAGAACTATTTTAGTGTAAGAGTAGATGATGATTGGAATTGGCTAAACGAGGAAATAATTAATGCTAACTCAATCCATAATTTTAAAGACAAGTATAATAAGTATCTTTGAGTGTATAAATGGAACCAACCAGGAGACGGGGAGTTACGAGCATAGGGCTCTTACCCATGAACACAATTAAGTAATTACAATTATATATATATATATATATATATATATATATATATATATATATATATATATATATATATATATATATATATATGTATATATATATATATATATATATATATATATATATATATATATATATATATATATATATATATATATATATATATATATATATATATATATATATATATGTGCATGAGCTATAGTCCCACTTATATTGGGTGTGGCTGAGTTAAAGCTTGCTACTTTTCTTTGCGGGAAGAAAATAAAGAAGAGAGGATTCCCATTCCCCTTGCTCCTCCCTATTTAGTCGACTTTTACGACACGCAAGGGAACACGGTGGCCATATACTTGCCCCCCTACCTCAGGAGGCAAGTGACATTAATTACCATTGCGCCATTGAATGATGGTCGATGTAAATCCTCTTCTGTTTCCCCAAATTCAAGTACTATCTTTGTAATATGTCTTCGTATCTTTCCAAGTCGTTACTGTGTACAATGTTCCAGTTTTACGTCACAGACTCCCTTTTCTACCAAGGGCTAGGACGGTTGCCGTCTTGCGAAGGACTTGTTTTGGCAGATGTAATCGTTACCCTGAGTGCATGCCCTTGCTAACCTCAGACCGTGACGGGGCGCATATTCACGTATATGGTCTGAACAAGCATAGAATCTCGGAGTTATAGTACTTGATAATTACAAATATATTATTCATTCATATTCTGTATATACTCCGAAGGCAGAAGAATTGCGTTTGTCTATGATCGGTTTGCATATCACGTTATATAGCAGCAAAGAGTATTTCATAAACTATAGAAATAGATCTTTTCAAATTAATCTGAGAGATTGTCTGGAGTCTTCAGAAGATTGGCGTCTAAGTTATCCTATCAAAGGCATTCCTAGACGATGTTCAGTTAGCTTTAAATTGGCCAATTATTGTCAAATTGGCCACAACCCGCATGCAATGGCGGACTGAAATTGAATATGGGTGGTTATAAGTTATTTGGGTATAGGAAGAGACCCTTCCTCATTCTTCCCTAAGTAATTGACTGTTGATCTCTCATGACGATGTCCTTCGGTCGGTTTTTAGGTGTCACTAAATGATTCGAGGATTATGTATCCTTTAACTTAAGACTAAATTTAGCGTTGACAAGTTCCATATTTAGCGAACGCGAGTGATCAACTTTCCTTACACTAAAAAGTACTTATTTTTATCACTTGCAGAGAACATTTCTGTAGGAATTTTCTGACCGATATCTTTAGTTCTAGTTATGCAGTAATTACCAAATTTTTCACGTCAAAGAGCCTTTGACTCGTAACTCCCCGTCTTCTAGTCGGTATTTTGAATCTTTGGTACTTGTCATATTTTTCTTTATGAGTATAAATGCATTTAACACTGTTAGTTCCCCTTCTTAACTAGTAGCAATGATCAACTATTCTTACAATAATAATTTCTCGCAAAGCTTCAAACTGTGACATTAGATTCTATTGCCTTTCACGTTATCAAAACATCATGTCTTCTCAGCTCTATTCAAGCCATGGATGAACATAAAACAATTACCATAACCACCTTTATTTTTCTAAATTTGATTGGTGGTAGATCTAACTCGTTTCGCCATGCCTCATTTGAGAATTTAAAGTTTCGAAATTAAGGTTTTACTGTCTTAATTTTCTTTAAATGTTTTTAGTGGGTATTACCGATGTTGAGTAAGAGCCTTATGCTCTTAGCTCTTCTGGACAGCTCGATGTTAAGTCAGTCTTCCTTCAGTTACGGATCCTTTTTTATGCTTACATCTACAGAGAATATTCTTGCATAATCGTTACACATCTCTTATTGTCCTTTCACATTTGTCATGTCATAACACTCCCCATCTCTGCTTCTCTTTGCTTTATGTTTCTTCGTGACCAGGCCCGATGAGGGCAATTTTCTTCGTGCGATCTGGTGTTACACTCATTAAATAAATCTTCGTCTCCATGTCAGTTCCTTGTTTGAAACTGTATAGATTCATTTCTTTTTCTACTATTTCATGTTGTTGTTCTTTCTTTGACCTAATTTCTTAAACAGTGTAAACCTAGGATACCATATTGCTAGTTAGTTAGACACACACCAATGGATGTCACAAACGCATCTGACGCGGTTCTGTGTATGGCTGGTATCCCGTACGGGATCTTAGCCATACACAACCGCGTCAGATCCGATTATGAAATCCATTTGTGTGTGTCTAGCTAACCAACAAGATGGTATCCTAGGTTTACACTGTTTAAGAAATCGGGGCTTTATCTTAAGAGATGCATTGCGCGTCTTAACATTGCTAGGTATATGCTGAGGTGTTTGATGATCTGCCTTTATAACAGCTGACCTCTTAATTTATACGAAGCAAATTTTCATTATGCAGGCAAAATTTTCACACTTTTAGGATGGGAGGGTGTCAGGCTTGTGAGAGTATTTGCGTATATGTGTGTGTGGGATATCTGTCTGTCTGTCTGTATGTGTGTATGGGGTATAAGCTACCGAGAAAGTACCCACAAAAACTGAGTCGGGCAAACCGAAGTTATAATTATCTCATAGAAAAATATCAGTAAAAGAATTTAAATACAAATATGTTTAACCTACATCGTTATTTTGCAATCTCACTTTCATGATTGTCATGATCATTATTTACATGGTTTAAGATGATAATTAATGAGGATATTTAAGATGACAAGAAGACTGCATATTTATGTCCTAATTTCTCTTCCTTTTCTTTTGTCAGTCGATGTCCTCAACATGTCCTGCACACATGTGTTGATGAGTTGCACTTTTTTTTTTCATGTGTGTGTGTGTTTCTTATCTGTTTGTATGTTTTATTTAAAGTTTAGTGTAGTTGTTTAATTTTTATTTACTATATAATGCTTTATATATATATATATATATATATATATATATATATATATATATATATATATATATATATATATATATATATATATATATATGTTCACAATGAAACTGTGATATTAGCAGTATCATTATTCATGAAAATTTGTATGGTATCTGGGGACCTGAACTCGCTTCGCAAGCTACAACGTTTGTCTGTAGCAAACACGCCCCCCGACGTTCTAAAAGAAAACATTGTGAATATAAAACTATGTAAGCATATATATATATATATATATATATATATATATATATATATATATATATATATATATATATATATATATATATATTGTGACCCCAGGACGGGAAAAAAAAAATCTACCCTCATCGGGCCTAGGCACGAAGTTAACATAGAGAGCAACAGAGATGGGGAGTATTGTGACTTGTCAGATGTGAAGGGATAATAAGACATGTGTAACGAATATCCAAGAATATTCGGTGTTAACGTAGGCATAGAAAGATTATATATATATATATATATATATATATATATATATATATATATATATATATATATATATATATATATATATATATATATATATATATGTATATATATATATATATATATATATATATATATATATATATATATATATATATATATATATATATATATATATATATATATATATATATATATATATATATGCACGGGGTGAAACCGTGAGTTTAACAGTACCATAAATCATGAACATTTGTATGACATCTGGATACTCGAACTAGCGTCGCAAGATGCAAAGTCTATCTGTAGCAAACGAGTTCCCTGAGGTCCTAAAAGAAAAATTCGAATATATATATATATATATATATATATATATATATATATATATATATATATATATATATATATATATATATATATATATATTTATTTATTCCGGTTTTACGTCACTCATTCCCTTTTCTACTAAGGGCTAGGACGGTTGCCTTCTTGCGAAGGACTTGTTTTGGCAGCTGTAATCGTTACCCATATATATATATATATATATATATATATATATATATATATATATATATATATATATATATATATATATATATATATATATATATGCACATACATATATACACATGTGTGTAATTAGCTAATTGTTTTTACCTAATAGTGCTTGCGGGAAAAAGCCCAGTGCTCATAACTCCCCGCTCTTGGTCGGTTCCATTTTTATACTCGGAGATACTTATCATAATTGTCATTAAAACTATGAATTGAATTATCATTAACTGTCTCCTCGCTTAGCTAATTCCAATCATCAACTATTCTTACACTAAAATAGTACTCCTTTACATCCTGCAAAGAAGTTTTCTTACGAAGCTTCAAACTATGACCTCTGGTTCTAGAGCCAACCATATCAAAATACCGATCCATATCTATTCTTTCAAAGCCATGAAGGAATTTAAAAACCGTCATAATATCCCCCCTCATTCTTCTAGCTTCGAATGATGGTAAATCTAATTCCCTCAGCCTTTCCCCATAGCTGAGACTGTGTATATCAGGCACCAGCTTCGTGACATGTCTCTGAATTTTCCAGTTTACCTATATGGTTTTTCTTGTGTGGTTTCCAAAAGGGTGCTACGTATTCAAGGAACGAAAGTTGCTCTAAAATTGAATCCTGTGGAACACCACTTCTAACCCTTCTTCATTCAAACACTGAGTGTCTCCCTTTGACCCTCTGTTCCCTTCCTTCTAAGCAAGTTTTTATCGATTCCAAGACATTTCCACCTGTTCTTGCTATTACTTGTAGCTTCTTAATAAGTCTCCCATGTGGGACCATATCAAATGCCTTCTGAAAATTTAGGAATATGCAATTTATCCACCCCTCTCTTTCCTGTAAGATCCTTCTTACCTCATCATATGTTGCTGTTGATTCGCCTTCTCTGAAGCCATGTTGTCTCACTAACAAAAAGTTGAAGGATTCCCAGTGCAGAGAGATGCGTTTTCTTAGTAGTGTCTCCATAAATTTGCAAAGTATGCTTATCATGTAAGCAGGTCTATGGTTTGGAGCTGTATCTATCCTTCCCTTTTTGAAGATTGGCATCACGTTTGCATGTTGCCAACTTATTGGATTTCCCCAGGTTTCAACGACTTTTCAAAAATACATAATGCCACCGATATTGGTTTAATAAATTTCTTAAGTACGTAAGGGGATATGTCATCAGGATCTGTAGCTTTATAGGTATCTAACTCCATCAACGCTTTGCATACCTCTGTAGTTGAATAGATGATGTTCTCTAATACAGGCCCATGATCTCTTATTTCTGCAGTCTGAGGTGTGGGGTATTTTCTGCTGTAAACACTGACTGAAACTCATTGTTCAATTCTTCACAGAGCTCTGCATCTGTCTCAGCCATGCTTCGATCTGTTCTCTTTAACTTTAAAACATGCTCTCTGACCTTCAGTTTTGCTCTGATAAAGCTGTAGAGAGTTTGGGATTTTCTTTAGCCTTCCTTGTGATATTCCTTTCATAATATCTCTGAATCTCTTTTACTTAAGAAATAATTTCTTGCTCTTTTGTAAGTTTCGGTGGAAGGTATGCAACAAGTGATTATCTTCCCATATTCCTGACAAAATATTTCGTACATCTCCTGTACAGATATGTTGTCTAATGAGGTCATCCTGTCAATAAGATCAAAAATATCATTAGCTTTGTTGTAATCTCCTTTCAGATAGTTCCTTCTCATATCCTTCTCAGTGCCCCTACTTTCAAGCAGAACATCTTCGATGATATACTCCATCAACAACACACTTGTGACGTTTTGCAATTGGTGGTTCATACTCAGTTTTGTCAATATCAAACATTATATGTGAATACTAGATCGAGCATTGATGGCTCATCCCAACCCCTGGCCCTCCTTAGTTCCAGTACATGTTGTTGTTGTTGTAAATTTCCTCAAGTGAATCCTTCCCACTGTGCAGGTCAAAATTAGTTCAATCTATCTCTCTATGATTAAAATTTCGCATAATCAAAATCCTACATTTTCTATCCTGTCCAATGTTAACAACTGAGTTTATGACTTCAATAGTACCTATATGACTTTCCTCATAAACTTCTAGCGTTTATTGATTCCTTGGTGGGTTATATACGACAGCTATTGCAATGTTCTCTGAAACTTTTCATTTATGAGTAATGCTATCCCTTCATCATATCAGGGATTGTTCGTATAGTGTACATATTATTGTGTACTGTTAAGACTATCTACAAGTATTTATTTGAAATATCTTATATACAGAGTTAGTACTATTTAATGCCCAAGCATGATCCTAGCCTAAAATGACTGGGAATTTTCAGCCCTTAGCAATATTGTAGATAAAACAGAAGTATCCTACAACATTTTCATTTTATTTTTCTTCTCTCTAAAGAGGCATTCTCAGTATATTTTATTATTCCTCTATTGTGTTTGAGTGTTTTTTTTTCTTTTTGTCGTTATTACATTTCATAAGATGGAAGTTTTATATATATATATATATATATATATATATATATATATATATATATATATATATATATATATATATATATATATATGAATGGCTATGGTACGTAAGGAAAATGATAGAAATTTTTTTCAGTCTTCTTACGTAGCCATACCCATGCACATTTAAATATTCACGTGTTTCTCGTTAAATAGATATCACACACACACACACACACACACACACACACACACACACACACACACATATATATATATATATATATATATATATATATATATATATATATATATATATATATATATATATATATATATATATATATATATCCTAGCTTCGAGTGATGATAAGTCTAATTCCCTCAGCCTCTCATCATAACTGAGATTGCGTATTTCTGGCACCAGTTTCGTGGTATGTTTTTGAACTTTTTCTAGCTTAGGGTCACCCTAAACCCCACAATTAGGAATATTACAAAATATCTGCATCTAGAGTTTTTCGTTAGTCTCTTGAAATGGACACTGGTGTTGGTTTTGGCGCAGTTTGATGGCCCCTCCTGAAATCAGTATTCTCTATTATAGATCCGGGCTTAGGACCAACATCAAGTTGAACTGACTTGTTCTCCCAGTACATAGATTGAAATTATGCAATAGATATTGCCAATGACTTCGCTTTGCAATGCATGCTGATAATTACCATGATATAGATGACTTCAAAATTTTTTTTTTTTTTTCGAAAAATTTTAAGTGATTTCATATCACATCTTCTTTATCTGGAGATAAAGATATATATATTTGTTATCTAGCTCAGATTTCATAAGTTTTTAAGCATTTACCTTATCACAATATAAGTCTCGCAGCTTAAAAATAAATATTAGGCGATAAGACTTGAAAAATATTTTATCAGTTATAAAAAAAAGGTGTTATGGTAATCCCCATATACATTTGGCTATTAACACGCACGTACACACACATGTGCTTAAAAAATGCGCAAACACAATATCAGTGGCACTAAGTATCATATTTAAGGAGTCACTGGAGTCGGGGGAGATTCCAAGATGCTGGAAACAAGCAAATATGATACCTATCTTCAAAAAGGGAAGGAGGGATACGGCTCTGAACTATAGACCAGTTTCCTTGACCAGCATAGTTTGCAAAGTTATGGAGAAACTACTAAGGAAACATATCTCTCTTCACTTGGAATCCTTCAACTTTCTGTCAGTGAGGCAACATGGCTTCAGAGAAGGTAGATCAACAGTAACAAACTTATTAGAATTTTATGATGAGGTAAGCCAAATCTTACAGGAAAGAGAGGGCTGGGCAGACTGCATATTCCTAGACTTCCAGAAAGCGTTTGACACTGTTCCACATGGGAGACTTATTAGGAAGCTGCAATCAATGGCTAGAATAGGTGGGAATGTTTTTGGAATGGATAAAAACTTACTTAGAAGGAAGGGAACAGAGGGTTAGAGTAAGACACTCAGTGTCTGAATGGAGAAGAGTTAGTAGTGGAGTTCCACAGGGTTCAGTTTTAGGGCCACTTTTGTTCCTTGTATATGTAAATGACCTACTAGAGTCTGTAAATTCATTCATGAATATGTTTGCAGATGATGCAAAGATTGTGAAGAAAGTAAAAAACGAGAACAATGGTAGAGAACTTCAGGAGGATCTAAATAATCTGCATGAGTGGTCAGAAAAGTGGCTAATGAAATTCAATACTTCAAAATGTAAGGTAATGAGAATGGGTACAAGTGCAAGAAGGCCCAAGCTTGACTACTCGGTGGCTGGAGTACAACTTCAAGAGACAGAAAATGAGAGAGATCTAGGAGTAAACATACTGGCAGATTTGTCTCCAGAAATACATATAAATGGCATAGTAAGGGCAGCATATGCATTCTTATCAAATGTAAGGGTAGCCTTCAGGCACATGGACAAGGAAATGTTCAGAAATATTTATGTAAGCTATGTGAGGCCAAAACTCGAATATGCAGCCCCCTTTTGGAATCCGCACTTGAAAAAGCACATAGCTAAGCTTGAAAAAGTTCAAAGACATGCCACGAAACTGGTGCCAGAAATACGCAATCTCAGTTATGATGAGAGGCTGAGGGAATTAGACTTACCATCACTCGAAGCTAGAAGAGTGAGGGGGGATATGGTGACAGTCTTTAAATTCCTTCATGGTTATGATAGAGTGGATAGGGATCGATATTTTGATATGGCTGGCTGTAGAACTAGAGGTCATAGTTTGAAGCTTCGTAAGAAAACTTCTTTGCAGGATGTAAGGAAATACTTTTTCAGTGTAAGAGTAGTTGATAATTGGAATTGGCTAAGCGAGGAGGTAGTTAATGCTATCTCAATCCATAGTTTTAAGGACAGGTATGATAAGTATCACTAAGTCTAAAATGGAACCGATGAGGAGACGGGAAGATACGAGCTTTGGGCTCTTTCCCGCTAAGCGAGGAGGTAGTTAATGCTACCTCAATCCATAGTTTTAAGGACAGGTATGATAAGTATCACTAAGTCTAAAAATGGAACCGATCAGGAGACGGGAAGATACGAGCTTTGGGCTCTTTCCCGTAAACACAATTAGGTAATCACAATTAGGTAATCACACACACACACACACATATATATATATATATATATATATATATATATATATATATATATATATATATATATATATATATATATATATATATATATATATATATATATATATATAATTGCTATTATTATTATTATTATTATTATTATTATTATTATTATTATTGGTAGTAGTAGTAGTATAGTATGATATTATTATTATTATCATTATTATTATTATTATTATTATCATTATTATCATTATTATTATTATTATTATTATTGTTAACTATTTGGAATGTGATAGGACAAAGGTTGGAACACTATACCCAAAGTGATCTACCCGCGTTCGAGCCCAATGTGGGGGTTAGGAATGGTATCCAAATTTAATTCCCCAGCTCCAACCAGTCTGTGTCCACCTTCATAATGGGAATAATTAGTGACATTGAAAGCTGAAAGCAACAACAAGCTACATTGTTATTATTATTATTATTTTATAATTATTATTATTATTATTATCAGTTATGATAACTTTCGTTGATCTGGACATTTGCTTAAAATGTAAACTTATGGATATAATGAAATAGTTAATTAAAAGCAGACAGACATTTTAAAGGCCCGATTTCTTAAACAGTGTAAACCCAGGATACCATATTGATAGTTAGCTAGACACACACAAATGGATTTCATCAACGCATCTGAACGCATGAAAGAAAAGAACTGCCTCTTACCTGAATATGTCAATAAAATCAATGTTTTTCCGAAGCTTGTGCAGACTTAAAATCAATACAGAATTTTATATCTCTTGTGCAGACGATCACGTAAATACTTGGGGACAGAACTGTATAAATGATGAACATATATTAGGTAAATTCGACCAAAATGGTGGAGTTAGAGTCGATATAACTGAAGAAATGTTGATAAAGAGTCCTACAGAAACGGCTAGAGAGACGTGCTGCCTAACTGCCACACGTGTGACAAGCTAGATCAACGTGCTAGAAGCGATAAGCACACAGAGAGGGAAGATTTCACTCTGGGTATTGTACACGCACTGACCTCTGAAACTTGTGTGCCAGTATATATATAGATTTGTTGGTCTTCTCTCTCTCTCTCTCTCTCTCTCTCTCTCTCTCTCTCTCTCTCTCTCTCTCTCTCTCTCTCTCTCTCTTTTCCAAAATTGACGTATTTAGGCCACTTGTATGTTTGCTGTGATAATAAGAATGTAACGAAATTTAATGCAAATTTAAAGTCATGCTTCTGTATGCAATGGGTAAATTGTATTTCCAATATTAATAAGACTACTATTACTACTACTACTACTACTGCTGCTGCTGTTACTACTACTACTACTACTACTACTAATGATAATAATAATAATGATAATAATTATAATACCAATAATAATAATAATAATAATAATAATAATAACAACAACAACAAGAATGATAATAATAATGATAATTATTATTATTATTTTTATTATAATTGTAATTATTGTTATTATTATTATTTTTATTATTATTATTATTGTTGTTATTATTATTATTATTATTATTATTATTATTATATAGACGTTTATCAATAAATTTGATGTTTATGATGTCAAAAGAGAATTTTATTACTAACTAATTATATCTACAGTACATTGCTCCCGCAAAAACGATGGAAATACAGTCGTCCAAGACTTACACAAAAAAGCATATGTGAATTTGACGATGCACAAATTAAGGGAAAAAATCAGAAAGTTCTCTAAACAGAAGTGGAGCGACTGTAAAATGAGAAGAATGGGCAGAGAGAGCAAGGAGAGTTAGTTAGTCTTCTTCCCATACTCATGGAAGTAAGATCTCATTTTACTACGCATGTTGTCTCTGTTGCATTCATGAATTCTAATTTTTTTTTACCCTTTTGTGAAATGTAGCCAAAGATAGTAAGTGCTCAGGGCTATGATGTAAAGCCCAATAGGCTAGAGCTGTTTTAAGTTTACAGTGAAAATTAGAAGTTTTAAAGCAACTGAAAACGATCCCAACATCCCATATGGTGTGAAAATTGGATAAAAATGAGTCAACATATGCTCATTACAGCCAAGGGAGACAGGAATTTATAGCAATAATAGTCTTTTCCCTGCTTTATCAAAAGTGGTTTCTCAATTTCATGATACAGTATTTGTTGAAGCAAAGACAGATTTAAATTTATGGCTGGGGAATATGGTACAAGAGCAGGTCTGTGTTGAAGAATATATCATGCAAGAGAAAGCACTTCACCTTATGAAAAATTCAATTGAGGCACTAGATCATTAAGAAAGGAGTTTAGAGCTAGCAAGGGATGGCTGCATAGTTTCATACTATGTCATAATCTGAAAAACTTAGAGATCATGAGTGGAGTGTCGGCTGATATGTAGGCAGCAGGGGTATTCCCAGACTATCTCTGGAGAATCATCACCGGAAAAAAAGCTGTCTTCCAGAACAAATCTTCAACTGTGATGAAACAGGCCTTTTTTTTTTTTTTTTTTTTTTTTTTTTTTTTTTTTTTTTTTTTTTTTTTTTTTTTTTTTTTAATAAGAAAATGCCGAGTTGCATGTACATCCATAAGGATGCCAAGCAGACCCCAGGATATAAGGCCTATTAGGATCGTATGACTCCAGTGCTATGTAGCAATACCACTGGTCATATGATCAAGTATGGCTTCGTGCATAGGGCACAAAATTCACGAGTTCTAAAAGACAAAAATAAGAATCTGTCTATATTCTGACAGTATAATAATAAGGCTTGGATGATGATTATTCTTTTCCTAGACTGGTTCCATATATCTTCTTGAATAATAGTGGCTAAAATGAGGCTGGGATGCGAGGTTTGGGCGTTTGTGAGTGCATATGTCCCTGGCAATTAAAGAAGTGAGGAAGAAAGAGAAGAATATTGGATGAAATTGAACGAGTGTGTGAAAGACTTGGGATTGAATGTGAATGTGGTATTGATGGGAGATTTGTATGCTAGAGTAGGGAATGACCCAGTGGATGGTGTAATTGGGAAGTATGGAGTACCTGGTAGGAATGAGATTGGAGAGAAAATTATATAAATGTTTATTGAGAGAGATGCTGATTGATAATACTGCATTTAAAAAGAAGAATGTGCACAAGTATACATGGGTCAGAGTTGACAATGGAAGAGTAGTTGACAGGGCATCAGTTGATTATGTTATAGTGAACAGGAGGGTGATTAGAGGAATATTGGTTGTGAATGTACTGAGAGGAGCTAGTGGTGAAATATCTGATCATTATTTAGTGGAAAGTAGGGTGAGAGTGGGAGAAAAGTGGAGAAAAAGGAGAAGCGAGAGAAGAAGAGAGGTATTAAAAGTGAGTGAATTGTATAAGAAAGAGAAAGACTGTGAGTGTAAGGCTAGTGTGAGAAATATGTGGAATGTAGTGAAAGAGAAAGTGGAGGAGGGATTGGAAAAAGAATGGGGTTGTTTCAAGGAGGAAGTTATGAAGTGTGCCGAGGCAGTGTGTGGAAGGAGACCAACTGGTGGAAGTAAAAGGGAAGGTAATGAGCAGGTGAGTGCAGTAGTGGCTGAAAAGAAGCGGGCTTATGAGGTATAGTTGCAGGTAGATAATGTAGAGGCGTATGAAAGGTATTGTACAAAGAGGAGGTTAGCGAAGCATGTGGTGAGGGAGGCAAAGAGAGACATGGATGTAAGGTGGGGCAGATGCTTGTCTGAGAATTTTGAACGGAATAAAAAGATGTTTTGGAAGGATGTGAAAAGTGTGAGGAAAGGTGAATGTGGTAGGGAGGAGAGGGTGAAAGGAGCAGATGGGCAATTGCTCGTGGATGAAATAAAGGTGAGAGAGAGATGGGCTGAAGATTTCAAGAACCTGCTAAATGAGGAACATTATAGAGAGGCAAATATTATGGCTGTGGGAAACATATGGAGAATGTCAATGTTAGGTGTTGAGAATGATAGAGAAATGGCAAAATTGAGAGCAACGAAAGCAGGTAAAGCACCAGGAATAGATGGGTGTCATACTGAGTGCTTGTTAAAAGGTTGGGAGGCATTAGCAGAATGGGTGGTTAGATTGTTGAATGTATGTTTTAGGAAAGGGAAGGTCCCAGTTATTTGGAGGAGTGCATGTGTTGTTCCACTTTACAAAGGGGAGATAAGTATGAGGTTTTTTAAGTGTAGCTGGTAACGTATATGGAAGAATGTTAATCGAAAGAATTAGGAGAGGTACTGAGTGACTGATTGGGGAAGAACAGTGTGGGTTCAGGAGAGGAAGAGGATATGTGGATCAGGTGTTTGCGGTAAGACTTGTGTGAGAAGTTCTTGGAGAAAGGTAGGGACACTTTTTGGGCTTTTATGGACATAGAGAAAGCGTATGACAGTGTAGATAGAATAGGGTTGTGGAGTGTGTTGCGACTTTATGGAATAAGTGGAAGTTTGTTGAATGCAGTGAAGAGATTTTACATGAATAGTAGAGCATGTATGAGAGTTGGGAATGGTATGAGTGATTTGTTTGAAGTGAATGTTGGGTCACATCAAGGTTGTGTAATGTTGCCATGGTTGTTTAATGTGTATATGGATGGAGTGGTAAGGGAAGTAAATGAAAGAGTATTAGATAGAGGCTTGGAACTAGTGGGTGATGATGGAAGGTTGTGGAAATTGAATCAGTTGCTATTTGCAGATGATACTGTACTGGTGGCTGATACTGAGCTTGAATTGAATCATTTGGTGACTGAGTTTATTAGTGTGTGTGAAAGAAGGAAGTTGCGGGTGAATACTAGTAAAAGTAAAGTTATGAGATGCACGAGGAGTGTTAATGTTGTCAGATTGTATGTAGGAGTGAATGGGAAATTGCTTGAAGAAGTTGATAGCTTTAAGTATCTGGGGTCGCATGTATCAAGGAGTGGACGAGTGGATGTAGAGGTAAATCACAGAGTGAAGGAAGAAAGCAAATGTCTAGGTAGGTTGAAAAGTGTTATGAGAAATAGATATTTGGGAATGAATGCAAAGAGAAGGATATATGAAGGTTTGATTGTGCCGACAACATTTTATATAACATACTTGGAATGCAAGAGAGGAGGAAAGGAAGAAGTTGAATATAATGGAGATGAGGTGTATGAGAGGTATGATTGGTGAATATAGAATAGATAGAGTAAGAAATGAGGAGGTCAGACAGAGAACGGTAGTTGGAATGAAGCTGTCGGATAGGTTAGATCAGAGAGTGTTGAGGTGGTTTGGACACATGGAAAGGATGAGTGATGAATGAATAGTGAAGAGTGTGTTGTGCAGAAGTGATTGGAGTTAGGTCAAGAGGGATACCTAGAATGAGATGGATGGATGGCGTGAAAAGAGCACCGAATGCACGTGGAATGTCTGTGGAGCAGGGAAGAGTGCGTGCAAGAGATAGGAATGAGCGGAGGAAGATTGTGCATACATGACGCTATCCAAAGGGATTTCTCGCACCTGCTAACTCAGTCAACTGTGGTGGACGAGAGTGAGGGGAGTTGCCATGTGATGAAGCGGTGGAGGTAAACCAGCTGCGACTGTAAGGCCTCACTGTGAAATGTCCTTACCCGCCTGCCTTGTGGATGACCCAAGCAGGGTGGAAGAAGGGGAGACGTGGCAACCCTTTATCCCCAAGGAACTGAGAGGAGTGGTTGAGGTTTGTGTGGTTCGTGGTGAATGCGTGTTTCTTGGCTCGGCCACCCCCCTTACAAGGGGGAAAAGGCATCTGTATATGTATTTGTAAATGGCCTGCTGAAGGCTATAAATGCATTTTTAGATATGTTTGCAGATGATTCAAAGATTGTGGAAAAAGTAAAAGATGAGTTTGAAAGTAGAGAATGTCAGGAAGGCCAAAGTTGTTTGCCTGAGTGGTCAAACAAATGGGTATTGGGAATAACTTCAAAATGCAAATTAATGAAAATGAATGAGTGTGCAAGAAAGCTCAAATTTGGTTATATATATATATATATATATATATATATATATATATATATATATATATATATATATATATATATATATATATATATATATATATATATATATATATATATATATATATATATATATATATATATATATTGCTTTTATACTCTAACTGAAGTATTCGACACACAATTGTCAATCATAAATGTCAATTTATGTGTTTTATGTATCATTAATAATCCCCATTCGAATGGGGATGGACACAGACAGGCTGGAGCCGGGGGATTTGGAATTGATATCATACCTAACTCCAAAGGGTGGGCTTGATCACGGATTAGTCTCTTATCGAGCTGAGCTATCTAACCACCACATAAGATAATAATACACGTTGTATTAGGTACCCATTAAAACTTCGTTTTCTTTCGCATACAATAAAGAAAACACCTTATTCTATGTGTTGTTTAATATGGCGAACTCTCTTAGTACGATAAATCCAGATTTTTTACGTTTTTTGCAAGTTTCTCACTCCCCGTTATTTATTTTTCGTGTTTCTTAACTACTCTCTCTCTCTCTCTCTCTCTCTCTCTCTCTCTCTCTCTCTCTCTCTCTCTCTCTCTCTCATTGGCTGGAACTTTCGTTTATAAACCTAGCCTACCCTAAGCAGATACTTGTTTATAAAGAATATATATATTATATGCTCCCGAATACCAACAATACTTCTGAGTTTGAAAGTTCTGAAAGAACTAGACTTTGACCTTTGTTTACCAACAAAGGTTTGGTTAGGTTAGGTTTATAGACGAAAGTTCCAAAATTTCCAGCCAATGAGAGAGAGAGAGAGAGTAGTGAGGTAGGCGGAACTTTATCGGCGGACCAATAACTGAGCTAGGGGACAGGATGAAATAGTACGCATTCACCTGCGGCCGGCCGCTCCCAAGCTGAGGATGGTTCTTCATATTCTCAGTCTAATGCCTTGTGACCACGTTGCGAACCTCAACAAACTTTTTCGCAAAACGATCATATTTACGGCTATGTATTTTGTAATTTTATAAATAAATTAAATTTATTTCCTTCGAATAATCATATACATAAATAGATAAATAAAACCGTTAACTTTATATATAAAGGAATGAAACGTAATGAAAATTATATTATTGTTAAGTCTGCCTAAAATAAAAAATCAAAATGCACTTCAAATCATATCTGCAATTCATGTCATAACGATTCAGTAATCTATAAAATTGCTATTTAGAAATAAATAATAAATATTTTCACCACAACTACAAAATTATGGTACACTATACGTGTAAAATAATAATGTATTTTCTGAAACAATACTCGCAAAAGGTCTACAGTATACAATATGAGATAAATATAAACATTGATGGATCGTTCATACATGGCTATGTGTATGGTAATTTTGTTAATATATTAGATCTGATTCCTTCAAATAACCAAATACAAAAAATAAATATTTAAAGCCATTAATTTTGTATATACGAATGCAACATTGCTGTTAACTGTGTATTCGTCCGCCACTCTCATAAACTGTTCAGAGCCCAAAGTTTGCATTTACAACACAAGTGAGGTAGGTCAAAAAATGATTTATTAATAATTTATGGGCCTCTGTCGTAAAGGCGGAAACATGTCGGGAACTCCCTATATATATATATATATATATATATATATATATATATATATATATATATATATATATATATATATATATATATATATATATATATATATATATATATATATATATATATATATATATATATATATATATATATATATATATATATATATATATATATATATATATATATATATATATATATATATATATATAAGTAGCCCAGTTCGATTACTCTCTCTGTCAATAGCTCGTTTCTACATCGAATATTCTTGTGTATACGTTTCACATCTCTCATTATCTCTTTGCATCTGCCAAACCACATCACTCCCCATCCATTTCTCTTTGCTCTATGTTTTCTTGGTGCCTGGGTTCGACTAGAGCAATTTTCTTTGGCCGTCCCGATGTCGCACTCATAAAGAAAGGTGTCTAATGAAATTAACCCCCCCCCCTCTCTCTCTCTCTCTCTCTCTCTCTCTCTCTCTCTCTCTCTCTCTCCCCCCCTATACGTACATATGACTTCTTGCTACCTTCTGTTGATATAGAATTGTATATACCCAATACTCTGTACAGTTTTCTTTAATTGTTGTAACGCAGGGTCAGCATGATTACTTGTTATTTTATTCTTTCTCTAAAAAATAAACCTTTAATTTAATATGAAGACGTTATGGCCTATTATATAATATTCAAATTGTGTAGTTTGAGTATTTGAAATGTATTTGTATCTTTTGTTTTCTTCATGAAGTGTGTTAAAAACAGTTGCATGAATGAACATCACAGAAAACACACAATAATGTATTGTACTCGTCTCGAGCATTGGCCTAATCTATATCACCATTTTACTACGCGCGTAATTATGATGTAATTACGAGCGAATGTCAGCAATTTAGAGAGGAGGAATCAATTTTTGTTTTTGGGTTTCCTGGAGTGTTCTTCCAGTATTTGTATTCATCCTTTGACCCTGGCTATAGAGGCAGCATAGTGTGTATTCTGACTTGAAGTGACAAATATCACATGCCTTCAGGTTTTCAGATTGGATAATTCATGCAGTCACGAGAGTGACTTGCTTATTCGTATATTAAGAGTGGAGCGATTCATTCTCATTAAGATTTCGAGTATATAGACTAATTATAGGTCTAAGCGGACATTCCCCCCTCCTTCAAAGGGTGCAAGTGGTGATGGCGCTGCTGTGTGTGGTTTGAGTTGTCACTTGTGCGAAGGTTAGAGTGATAATGGTTTGGTAATGTTTCTGCCTTTATAATTTTATGGGGGAAGGGGATTAATAATGCGATAGGTAATTGGAAACTTTTGTCGGTACGTTGGAAGTAATGCTAATTATTAAAAGGGTCCTTACAACATTTCACCATTGAGAATATACTTATATTTATCTATGGATCCTCCATGATCTGTTCAATTTTTTTCCATAAGGACAGTTATGTACATCTAAGCACTCAGAGTAACGATTACATCTGCCAAAACATTTCCTTTGCAAGAAGGCAATCGTCCTAGCCCTTGGTATAAAAGGGAGTCTGTGACGTAAAACCGAATCAAATCAATAAGGTAGGCCTATTTGCATTAGAATTTTTCACGTTGCAAAATGATATATAGCCTTGTCTATTGAAGGGCCTATCTTTTCATCATCATCAGTTCACTAGGATGGGAAGAATTTTGGGAAGAAACTCAGTGATATTGTCATCACTGAGGGGGGGGGGCAGCATGGGGAGATTTGTGATGAAAAGCACGAAAATTAAATAGAGTGGGAGAAATGAGAGGGACAGAAACTTCTGCTAATTTGTATCTTTTAGAGCTGGATAGAACTAATATTACGAGTTATTTTCGTACGAGGTAACACATTTGTGCTTCATAATATCACTTTGCTTCTTTAGTGATATTATACCCTTATAGTGTATCAGAGAAAAAAATACATAAACGTTAACAAAGTTTTATATATATATATATATATATATATATATATATATATATATATATATATATATATATATATATATATATATATATTATATATATATATATATATATATATATATATATATATATATATATATATATATATATATATATATATATATATATATATATATATATATATATATATATATATATATATATTCAATTCCTCGTCTACGCCATCATTAGGATGGGTTAGAGGAGAAGGAGGAAAAACAGTGGTGGTGTCATCACTGAAGATGGGGGGTTGGGGTTGAAACAGAGTGGGAAGATTTGAGAGGAAAAGCACCAACATGAAGTCAAAAGAGCCAAGATTCCTCCAAGGAAATAAGAAAGTGTGGACATTGTTTTGGGTTATTTTTACATATCTGACCATCTCAGCAAAAAATAAAATGTCTGTTTTAATCCTAAAATAAATTTCACATATAATAAAATAAAAAAAAACTATTTGTTGTTTATTGAAATAATAATTTATTATAAACATATTTGCCTACGCCCTAATGTGTCCGTTCAGCAGGAGTACTTAATTATAATTAGGTAAGTGTTAAAAAATTAGTCTATTCCCAATGATTTTTTTTTTCTTTTATTTTTTAAATGTCAAATGTACAATATTTACAATTGTTAAATGATTACAAAATTACATTGGAAAATTCTTTGGTTAATATATTCTGTATATTACTTGCATAACAAATATATGATTGAACGGGTAGTTAAGACTTCAACCTTGAATAGTAAATGTAAAACCTAAAGAGTCTTCTACCCTGTGGTCAGTATATTGACAGTTCGTAACTGGAATTAACTGAGGACTTCTAAGTTTACCTAACCATCTGGCAGTAATAGTATAATATGGAAAATATTACACTATATAATTGTATTATTTGATAAATTTACATAAGATAAGAATTTGCTTTGTATTATGAAATGCTTTATAAATCTATAGTTTTTTTTTATAATTTAGAGTTGTGTTGTAAGCAACTGTTATTTATTTGTCATTTTTAGAGTGGTTTGTCTGTTTAGACTTTTTTTTTTTGTTGGATGTTCACCCTTGAGGGTGAGCGGACCTTCCACTTGTGGCCCGCAGTCTGTTTAGACAGTGCGCTGTAGTAGATAAATTCGGGAAGAGGTGTGCAGGGTGTGTTAGAGGCAGGGTTGTTAGGCGGTTTCAAATCATGATTCCAAATATTTCCCATGAATATGCCAAGTTATGCTAAATTGTCCCATGTATTTTTATCCGTTACACGCACACAAATATATATATATATATATATATATATATATATATATATATATATATATATATATATATATATATATATATATATATACAGGGTTTCCCCTTGGTCATCTATTTTTTTTTTTTTTTTTTAAAGGCTAGAATTTTCAGTAGGGGACGAAGTCAGCGTCTTTCATGTGTTCATTACTTATTATTGCTAGTATTTTTTTTCTCTATTAATACTGATATGTATAATGTTTCCGATTCATAAATATATTTGTCATTTTACCAGTAACGCACTGATTGTTATTGTGCTGATACTACCACTTCAAACCATTTCTAATAAGTATGTTTTTGTTTTCTTTTTTAAAGATATGCATATGCTTTTACCTCCTATATACTATTGTGACTTAGTTTGCTGTTATACTTACCTAAATGGGGATCTTGAACCCCATTTCCGGTAAGGTATAAAAGTTACTTCACTGTCATATAGCAAGAAATGCCTCGAGTATTATTTTCCCATCTAACCGATTGCACAGCAAAACTTAATCGATCGATGGATTCGGTTTTACGTCACGAACTCCATTTTCTAGGGCTAGGACGGTTGCCTTCTTGCGAAGGACTTGTTTTGACAAATGTAATCGTTACCTTGAGTGTATGCCCTTAATCTCAGTCCGTGACGGGTCGCGAAGCCTCGACCTGCCGCCTCAGAGTCGCAGACGCTACCATTTAGCCACGGAGACTACTATGCACAGCAAAAGTTAATGATGATATTATAATAAGCCTTGCAAGTACAAGTCTCCTGTCATACGACTCCTTCAGCTAACACATTAGCGTCGCTTTGGTAAACCTTGATAATCATAAAAGACAACACCCATGGAGCTTGTCATAACAAATCTTCTGGGGAGCAAGTGCTTTGACGCTCAGGTGTGAAAACACTTCTTGTGTGCATATCCAGCTGTCTTTTTGTCTGGTCTGGGTGACTGTTGGTGTCCCTTGATGTCTGTTTGCACGTCTGTTCCTATGGATTGTTGGTCGTTGGAAGTACTGAATTGTGGTGGTGATCTACGGCAACTTTCTGGCAGGTGAGGTTTTTTTTTATTTATTTTTTTATTTTTGCGTATGGCAAACGATTGGAATCGAATGGACTTGGAACGTATGTAAGCCCTGAGAATTTTATGTAGAGAAGTCGCCATGATAATTGGAGTTTTAGGGGTCAGCTTTGGTCTCATTACATAGACTACTACCACTACTACTACCACCACTACTACTACTACTACTCTTATTATTACTACTATTACCATTATTATTAATATTATTATTATTATTATTATTATTATTATTATTATTATTATTATTATTATTGTTGTGAAGTTTTGTTCGCGTGTATTTTTTTGCTATCAGCATTAGATGGGTCTTTGAGGCCTCTGTTTGAATTCAATTCACCAAGAGTTACTACTAGTACTACTACTACTACTATGCAATTTTGTTCGTGTGTATTTTTTGTTTTCAGTATTAGGTGGGCCTTTGAGGCTTCTGTTTGAATTCACTTTACCAATAATTACTACTACTACTTATATGACTACGAACTCCATGATACGATAATTATTATTATTATTATTATTATTGTTGTGAAGTTTTGTTCGCGTGTATTTTTTTGCTATCAGCATTAGATGGGTCTTTGAGGCCTCTGTTTGAATTCAATTCACCAAGAGTTACTACTAGTACTACTACTACTACTATGCAATTTTGTTCGTGTGTATTTTTTGTTTTCAGTATTAGGTGGGCCTTTGAGGCTTCTGTTTGAATTCACTTTACCAATAATTACTACTACTACTTATATGACTACGAACTCCATGATACGATAACAACAACTACTACTACTATGCTCTTTCCAGTGATATTTATGTTTATGGCTATAGTATAGGGTGGTCCATAACCTTTAACTAGGAATGTAAAAACAAGGAGTGATAGTCTAGAACTATTTATTGCATTATAGTTATTGTGAAACAATAAAAAATGTATAATGGCCTTAATATTTGATGTGGAAACTTGCACGTATTGCACAGCCTGCAATCTTGAAGGGTGTGATCGAATTAGTTACTTAAAATTATCAGTGTCGAACTCAAAATCCTCCAACATATCTTGCAAAAGTAGTGCAAGCTTGTCTTGAATACCAGTCAACTAGTAGTTCATGGATAGATTTAGCTTTTACTCTGTCTTTCAGGATTGCCATTCAGCCTGATCGAAAAAATAATACCTAGAGTGGATCATTGTCGAGGAGAAAACGCACTTCATTATGATCCAGCTCGTTTTTAGACTCCTTCAGGATTGGGGTTACCTTTTCCATCAGAGTATTTCGCTAAAGTAATCTCCTGTCCAACTGTCCCTCTTCTTTGATTACCAACACAACGAAGCACTGAAAAACTCCGATGCAGCTTGGAGCCTGACACATTCCTTTGTATCACATGGTGTCTAAAGTCTCTTCCCCACTCTTTGCCCAGATCTTGTCAGTCTGGAATTAGGATGATGATTGGTCCAGATAAAGAATTCGTCATTTAATTAAAGGTAGATCCACAAAGCCAAAGGCAATTCTAAGCATTTATAGCATATGTCGTGAGCTTTGTAGCTATGTGGAAAGCTTTCATTCCCCCTCACAAGTGATACAGACGATCCAACTGGCGATTCATACAGTCTGTACTTGACGCTAATTGATCTCTTGTGTAACATTTGCATTTCTTCTTTGTTGTTTCCTGCTTAATTCTGCAGTGATGTTTTGCTTTCCCTGGAGAGTATTCTGGTGTAACAGAGCCATAGGTCATGTGGACGTTATTATGTATAGTCTTCAGATTGTCAGTAACCCAGCGTTCACTTAGGCTCGGCTCTTTGGTGCTCCACATTTGGTACTGAAGGTAACTCCAGCTTCTATGGCCTCACTGTAGGCATTTTCTCTGATTCGGTCAACAACGCAAATAGTTTCACTCTCTCCAAAAATGAAAGCCATAGGGCGCAAGCCAGCCTGCAAACTATATCTTGAAAACAATGAAAGAAGAAGAAAGTAACGAAATGTATAATGCAAGGCTTTCTCCCTAGCTCCCCATTAAAAGGCTATGTACCTCACTGTGCGATTGTCTTATCTGTTTTAAGTAATCATTTTTTTTGAAGAAATTTATTTTTATTATTTTATTATTTGTGTAAGATTATTAGATTATTTATAGATTTTACGTAGAGTATTCATATTGCATTATTGTTTTATGTGAACTGAGATTCTCTTTTGTATGAGAAACTTGACTCTCTCTCTCTCTCTCTCTCTTAGCAGATAGCATGAACAAGAAGGTGATCTCTCTCTCTCTCTCTCTCTCTCTCTCTCTCTCTCTCTCTCTCTCTCCAGTCACATGCTAAGCTCTAAACCTATCGCCAACTCTTCTGATACCTCGTGACCTACTGTTTACTTGCTCTGTAAATAGCACTAATAGGCTTCTATTTTTAGCCTTAAGATGCTTGTGACTTACAATATGCAGTATGTGGTATGTGCTTATTAATTTTTAATGTAATATATATGCCGCCTGAGTGTTAGATATCTTTATAATCCGTTAGTAATTATTATTTGTTGTAATTTCCCTCTAGGTTTGTTTGTATTTTGAGGATTTTTTTTATGAACTAAGAGGGGAGTAAGCATTGCAGTGATATTGAGAATTGGTATTGCATTACTTTTTCTATCTCTTATATAAAGGTTTTATCAACCCTTTGTATATACTGTATAAGTACAGCAGATGTTACTGTATGGACCAAGTGGTGTAAGAAACTTTTGGAAAATATTAACATTTGGGTGTTAATGCTTTGAAATTTTATATATCATATTTATGTGGATGGTACCTTGTGAACCAAATTGTTCAATAACTTTACTTAAATCAGATGTGAATATTAATGTTTTTATAAGTTGACACTATTCAAGGTGATGCATAACTTTTTACTGGGGGGGGGATAAAAATAGATAATAATAATACAGAACAAGTGATTACATTAAGATTCCGTTAAGCCAATAGAAAAAGTATCACGCCCTCAATATTCAGTGTGGAAGCCTCGTACTTCATGCCTGGCCTGCAGTCTTGAGGGGGTGAGATCAGAGCAGCAAGTCGAAGAGATTGTTTTCTAAATTAAGATTCTCCAACACATCTTGCAGAAGTCTCACAAACTTGTCTTTTGAATACTGATCAACGTCACGTTCTTGGAGCATTCTAGCCTGCATTCTGTCTTTGAGGATTGTTTCAATGTCTTCGACGGAGTTGAGGTCTGGTGAATTTCCAGGACGTTCAGTTTAATAAGGAAAGAATCAGTCCAAGAGTGCGTCATCAGATTTTGCTTCACATTTGTGCAAAAGCATGGAGCACTGACTTAAAGAGAAAACACTTCATTAGGAATTAATACGTTTCCAGATTCCTTCAAGAATGGGAACACCTCTTCCTCCAAACATTTTCGTGAAAGTAAGGTCCGGAAAAAGTCGGCCTATTTTCCTTGATTATCCACAAGAGGCACTTCACCAATTTCTTAAACAGTGTAAATCCGTTTCCTAAATTTGATAATTTATATATATAATTTTTTTTTTAAATCTAGTATTATTTTTTTTTATTTTCCTTTTAGTTAGGCCATTTCACGTTCCTTACTTTGTCCTCCTCCCAACTACAAAAGAGTTTACATTCCTCTAGCAATTAATACAGTATATTTTAGCTTAAAATTGTAATGCCAGAAATTTTAGTCCATTTAGCTGTCTTTTGCTAATTTTTCATTATTTAGGATATATATTTCTATATATTGTAAAAAGAATATTTGGAGAAAGTTCTATTTTAAGAAAGAGAAAAGTGAGAAAAAAGAATTTTCGCCATAAATGAAATTCTAAGAATTATTATTATTTTTTTTTTTTTACTAAAGAGAAGTCGCACTGCATGAAAATGACCTGCAGTTTTAGATATGCGAATTATATGGTATTTTAGCTCTCTCTCTCTCTCTCTCTCTCTCTCTCTCTCTCTCTCTCTCTCTCTCTCTCTCTCTCTCTCTCTCTCTCTCTCTCTCTCTCTCTGTATATATATATATATATATATATATATATATATATATATATATATATATATATATATATATATATATATATATATATTATATATGTATATATATATATATATATTATATATATATATATATATATATATATATATATATATATATATATATATATATATATATCACACACAAGCATATGTACAGGATATGTATATTTTTATGCACCTATATGAAAAATGAGAAAAAGAAAATGCGTTTCAATGTTTATCTCTTGAGCGATGCCTCTCCAATAGCAACATGAGAACATGTTTTGAGTAATTCCTCGTTGAATCACAAATGAAAGTATATTCATCTTTATTATAATGCAATTGTGCGATTTATGAGTATTTACATGCACAATGCAAACTTACTGCGTAACTAGTTTTGTCGTCATGTAACAAGAAACAGCATCTCTCTTACTTTATAGATTGTAATACACATGTTTTATGTATTACTGTGTTTGTAATTGTATCTTGAAATTCTAGCCAGCATGTGCAGACCAATAGAAAAATGTACTAAAACTGATTTTGCTTGCAGTGAGAATCAGATAACAGAATATTAATAATTAATCTCTTGGAATGTGGACAGTAAGTATCCACACTTGCACACATAAACAAAAGACATTCGCATCTTACACATGAATTTTATCATACTGATTGAAATTAGAGTGTCATCTTGGGATGTCTTGAGATACATCCTAGATGATCTTATCCTTGACTTCTTTGAATAACAAGAATGGGCGGATGATGCTAGTCAGTTAAATTGACCTTACATAACAGTGGGAAAAGCTGAAGACAAAAATGTGAAGACGTTTTATATTTTTTAAGTCATGTTATTTATCCTTAGGTTAGGTCAGCTTGGTTAAAGTTATTTTGCAAATTAGTATTCCCAATCTGATTCAGCAACTTTTGTGATCACAAGATATTTTGGATTTGTCATTGATTCATTCATTATTGTGGTTCATGTGTCTCTCCGATTAGGCCTTGTTGTGTATCATTAGCCCAGTTTTCCTTCGTTTACTTTACACACCTGATTTTTACGAGCAGTTCTTTTCAAAGTTATGCTTCATTTAATGCTGTTTTGCCTATGTCTCGTCTCTTAAATGTTGTGTAGAATTCTTAAGAGAGCTATATTTGATTAAAGTTTTTAACACATTTAAGTCTTACTTGGTTATAGCTCTTTTAATACATATAATTTCTACCTTTAATTTTATACTTTCTAGAGTAGACAACCCCCTTCACTCCAATTAACTAGCAATTTTGGCTTTATAATACATGTTCATACTGCTATTGTTTTTTAAAGAAACTTAATACTAATAAATACCTAAATAAGATAATAGCATTAGACAAGCATTTAAATGACTATATGGCCAAACTTTGTAGATGGTGTTAGAGAGACACTCATCGCAACATCTGGCGTTTGTCTTAAATGGATTTGTTGAAAGATTAAATGAACTTGCACTTAACAGTTGGTTAACAAGCAGTTAACTGACGTTGAAAGAGAGTAATAAACAGCTTCTTATCACTTGGATACCACAAAACATGGCTGGATATAGTATTTGACATGACTTGATGTCTAGGTTACAGATAACTACTTCTTAGACAAATCTGAAGGCTTGTATGACACAAATTCGAGACTTGGACTGAATTTTGTGCAGTGCTTGGTTTGACTTATTAAATCTCACCAACTCACTCTCTCCAAACAGCTCTCTCTCTCTCTCTCTCTCTCTCTCTCTCTCTCTCTCTCTCTCTCTCTCTCTCTCTCTCTCTCTCTCTCTCTCTCTCTCTCTCGTTTCATCATCCTTGTCATGTAAGTTATTTCTCTCTTTTGTGAGTTATGAATGACTTATTAACCCCAAACTAAGGCCCGATTTCTTAAACAGTGTATACCTAGGATACCATATTGTTAGTTGTTTGCGGAAAGCATGTTTAATAGCCTGATGATGAATGTTGACCTTCGAAAGCTTGTATAGCAAAGCAGAAGATGTTTCTTGATGAAGATATCTTGCTAAGAGACCTGTACCTCAATGGGAGAATCTCTCTTCTATGCACTCTTCAGAGGAGATATCTGAATCGAATTGCCTTGGAACCTTGTGTTAAATATACATTCCTCTCTGATGCGTAATTACTATAAAATTTATCCAGAGTAAGTTTCAAGGCTAATTAATAGCTTACAAAGTTTGACTTGTTCACCAAATAATAATAATAATAATAATAATAATAATAATAATAATAATAATAACCTGCATTCATGAAAATATATGATTTTATTTTATATATATTGAAGTTATTATTAACTGATTATACTAATATATTTTCCAATTTTTATATATAATTTGCCTTGGTTTGCATGTGACGTTATATATATATATATATATATATATATATATATATATATATATATATATATATATATATATATATATATATATATATATTATATATATATATTATGACAGTGGAAAATTGACAGAGTGTTGTGGAAATGTATTATTAACTCATTGCACTTATCCTTCAGTCCTTTGGTCTTTTTATCTAAGAATATTTTTCTATTTTTCAAACTATTCCTGTATCACTTCGTGTACATTATTCTTATTTGTATGTCTATGTAATCTTTCCCTTTTGTGCTTGTATTACTTTAAATTCCAAACAAGTATTTTATAAGTTTCTTGCTCCGTATAAATGTGTGATGTGCTCTCTCTCTCTCTCTCTCTCTCTCTCTCTCTCTCTCTCTCTCCTCTCTCTCTCTCTCTCTCTCTCTCTCTCTCTCTCTCTCTCTCTCTCTCTCTCTCTCTCTCTCTCTCTCTCTTCCCCTACATATGCTCCTTCAGTTGCTTGTCCTTCCTCTTGCAAGACCTGTTTTTAACTTACACAACTTTTCACGAAGTGATTCATGAATATACTGAGTAGAATATTACTTAAGTTAAAGAGCATATAAGCTAGAGAGCATATATGTCTGCACATGCTTATGCTGTACTAATTCTTCATCTCTAAACAATAGACATATTACCCAAAATTGGAAGCAATTTCTGAACATAAAGCTCAACCAGAACCAAGATATGTACATTGCTATATGCTGTTGTCTTGGTATTACCGGATAACATAAGATAATTATATATATAAAAAACCGAGAGACAGCTTCAAAGTCGTCATAATAGCGGGCTTTAGGGCATTAATATTGTTATTTCATGTTAGAGATATATTGGAACACTAACAATGTTGATCTCTTCTTGGTGGTTACACCATTCCTGGATAATAGGAGAGATAAATACATTATAATACTGAAAGCAACAGTGTTGAGCACCTCAGCATAATATCAGTAACACTGCATTAAATAACTTGATACAGTGTTGAACACCTAGTACCATCCTTCACTCTAAGACAACCTGTGACAACATAAAGTATCATGAGAATGGACCCTGTCATTTCCTGGCGTATGTCAAGTTTGAAATTGTCACTTAAAATATCTTAACTTCAACCTCCCCTCGTTTCCCTCAAATGAACTCCTCCCCCCCTCCCACCAGTTAGCCTCCAACCTGGCATCCTCCCTCTGAAATAACTTTGGCTTGAGGTTATATCGAAATAAGGACAAGTCAAAGAGAGGTTCTTGGAGAAAGGTTTCTTTTGTTTGGGAAGTATTGACGGACCTGATATATTATCTTTTGAAGTCTGTCTTGAGTTGCATATCTTATGTTTAATTTGTATGATTGATTTTGACATGTTACTTGCTAGTATATAGAGTGTTTTGAATATATATATATATATATATATATATATATATATATATATATATATATATATATATATATATATATATATATATATATATATATATATATATATATTATATATATATATATATATATATATATTCTGACTTGGAGTTTTCTAGCAGATATTGTGAATTTTATGCTTATTATTGCAACACATTTTGTATGTAACTAGGAAATCTTTAGTTTTCAAGACAATTGCTGAAGGTTGCAACCTGTGTTTTTATAAAAGACTCTGAAATTTGATTATATAATCTCATTAGTGACTGACTGAAGTTTGCTTTTCATCTCTTTTGCAAGTTGAATAATTTGAAAGCTTACTGAAATTTGTTTTGCATGATGTCAATACAATATCCCACCCCTCTCAGTATGTTTGGTTAGGTTAGGTTTTTATGGTAAAGTTTTATTAACTTTTTAAGGGTCAGGGTATGCAGATTTCATTTTATTTTTATCCAGATCTAGCGTAGTTAGTAAGGTATATTGAAGAGCTCAAATCGAGAGAATTAGGAAAGGTACTGAGAGACTGATTGGGGAAGAACAGTGTGAGTTTAGGAGAGGAATAGGATATGTGGATTTTATTGACTTAGAAAAAGCATATGAGCGACTGTATAAGTAAGTGGAAGCTTATTGAATGCAGTAATGAGTTTTTACATGAAATAGTAGAGCATGTGTGAGAGTCAGGAATGGCATGAATGATTGGATTGTGGTGAATATAGGGTTACGTCAAGGCTGTGTATATCGCCATGGTTGTTTTTTAATGTGTGCATGAATGGAGTGGTAAGGGAAGCAAATGGAAGAGTACTAAACAGAGGCTTGGAATTAGTGGGTGAGTATGGAAGGTTGTGAAAACTGAAACAGTTGCAATTCGCAGATGACACAGCACTGATTGCTGATACTGAGAATGAACTGAATCATTTGGTGACTTTTTTTTTAGGGTGTGTGAATGATGTAAGTTGCAGGTTAATATCGGTATAAGTAAAGTCATGAGATGCACGAGGAGTGTTAATATTCGAAAATTGAATGTAGGAGTGAATGGGGACTTACTTGAAGAAGCTAAGAGTTTTAGGAATGTGGGGTTGAACATGTCAAGGATGGGACGAGTGGATGCGGAGGTAAGTCATCGGATGAGGGAAGTGAGTAAATGTCTAGATGGGTTAAAAAGTGTGATGAGAAATAGGTATTTGGAAATGAATGCGAAGAGAAGGATATATGAAGGTGTGATTGTGCCGACATCATTGTATGAAGCAGAGACTTGGAATGCAAGAGAGGATAAAAATAAGTTGAAGGAAATGAAGATGAAGTGTTTGAAAAGTATGATTGGTGTATCTAGAATAGATAGAGTAAGAAAGGAGGAGGTCAGGCAGAGAACAGGTAATGAAAGAAAGTTGACGGATAAGTTAGATCAGAGACTATTGATTAGGTTTGGACACATGGAAAGGATGAGTGATGAACGAATAACGAAGAGAGTGTGGAGTGCTGAAGTGGTTGGAGTTAGGCCAAGAGAAAGACCTAAAATGAAATGGATAGACGGCATGAAAAAGGCATTGGATGCACGTGGAATGTCAGTGGAGCAGGGAAGAGAGCATGCAAGAGATAGGAATGAGTGGAGGAAGATTGTGTATAGATGACACGGGCCAAAGGGATTTATCAGATCTGTTATCTCGGCGAACTGTGATGGATAGGTGTAAGGGGAGTTTCCATGTGATGAAGTGGTGGAGGAAAACCAGCTGCGGCTGTTGGGCCCCACTGTTGAATATCCTTGCCCACCTACCTTGTGGGTGACCGAAGCAAAGTAGTGGTGGGGGAAATGTGGCTACTCTTTATCCCAAAAGAGGTAAGAGGAGTAGTTGAGGTATGTGTGGATCGTGGTGAATGCATGTTTCTTGGCTCGGCCATCCCCCTTATTAGGGGGAATGGGGCCTTGTGTGTATATATGTATATATATATATATATATATATATATATATATATATATATATATATATATATATATATATATATATATATATATATATATATATATATATATATATATATATTGTGGAATGATGTGACGATCAAAGTCTCTCCTCTCTCTCTCTCTCTCTCTCTCTCTCTCTCTCTCTCTCTCTCTCTCTCTCTCTCTCTCTCTCTCTCTCTCTCTCTCCGTCTCATGCCCTTCTGCAGAGCAGAAATTGCATTATACAGAAACTTTATCTCTCGCAACCCACTTAATTGTAGAATTAAAGTGCATTGTACCTCTCTCTCTCTCTCTCTCTCTCTCTCTCTCTCTCTCTCTCTCTCTCTCTCTCTCTCTCTCTCTCTGTGTGTTGTTAGATCCATGACAGTTCTCTTTTATCAGTACAGACAGGATCATCTATTATTTGTCGCAGTGTTTTGTGCTATGCATTGCAGATTGCTTGCCAAAAACAGTCCTTAAATCTTAATAATGATTGTTGTTGATGTTGTTTGACGTATTATTTGTCAGTATTGATCTTCATTCGACCGGGGGTGTACACAGACAGGCTAGAGCTGGGGAATTAGCACTGGATACCTATGCTTATATCTCAATAATAATAGTAATGATAATATTATTAAAAATGATGATAATGGATATGGAAGTCCACAGTAAACTTTTTCGAGTTTCAAATTAATTGGATGAACTCAAGCTTTCGTTTTCCACTGAAAGCATTTAGAAGATTCCAGTTTTCTTTCTTATTAACACGGAGGTATACTCTTGTTTGCTTGGTCCAATTGCCTCATGTGAAGAGAACACCTTGAAATCACCTCTCCATCGCCTAGAGATAAGATTTCGCTGACCTCATGTAGCGAAGGATTATCTCTTATTATAGATCTGTTCCTTGGGTGGGATATGTCATCAGCCCCCACTCCCATACATCTCACGCATCTAAAGGTGTGCACTGACTTAGCCTGCTGAGTTGACAAGGGCTGTCACTAAACGAAGATACAATTACCTTTTCCTTATGTCTGGAGAGGAGATAGATTAATCCCAAACTGAGTTGAAGCTAAGCCATGCCACATTGAGCTCTCAAAAGGTTAAACTTACGTGTATTGCAATATTTACGCAGCTAGATGTAGTCACCGTGGCTCAAGCGGTAGCATCCGCGATTCTGAGGCATCAGGTCGAGGGTTCGCTCCCCGTCACGGTCTGAGATTAGCAAGGGCATACACTCAAGGTACCGATTACATCTGCCAAAACAAGTCCTTCGCAAGAAGGCAACCGTCCTTGCCCTTTCTTGGCAAAGAAATAATTCTTTGCCAAACGTGATGGTTAAAATTCCAGAAGGTTCAAGATGGTCTCTAAAAAGAGGTTTGAAAAGGGTTCTTAGTCAGAATATTTCTTATTAGAATAGGATTAGATAATAATTAAAAGTACGATTGTGATTAGCAGTGTAGTCTCCGTGGCAAAATGGTAGCGTCTGCGACTCTGAGGCGGCAGGTCGAGGGTTCGCGCCCCGTCATTGACTGAGCTTAGTAAGGGCATACACTCAGAGTAACGATTACATCTGCCAAAACAAGTCCTTCGTAAGAAGGCAACCGTCCTAGCCCTTAGTAGAAAAGGGAGTTCGTGACGTAAAACCAAATCCAATCCTGTTCAAGATGGTCTCTAAAAAGAGGTTTGAAAAGGGTTCTTAGAATATCATTGATACTAGAAGGGGATTAGCTAATAATTGAAAGTACGATTGTGATTAGCAGTGCTTGCTGAACGCTCACATATCACTGCATAATCACGATTGACAACAGCTGTTGGCATGACTCATGGCAAATTGCTTGGCAGAAGTTTGTGATAGGAAAAATGCAAACGGTCAGAAGATGTCACTTCTCAAGAATTTCTGAAGAAAACACTTCTATTTCTTCAATTATTTCATGCATATTAGTATTCATTTATTGATTTTTATTAATTTTCTATCTTTATATTTTTATCTCCTTTGTAGTCACCGTGGCCTAAGAGGTAGCGTCCGCGACTCTGAGGCGTCAGGTCGAGGGTTCGCGCCCCGTCACGGTCTGAGGTTAGCAAGGGCATGCACTCAGGGTAACGATTACATCTGCCAAAACAAGTCCTTTGCAAGAAGGCAACCGTCCTAGCCCTTTGTAGAAAAGGGGATCCGTGACGTAAAACAATTATTTATCTTTTTTTATATACTTTTGTTTATTATTTCCATTTATTGATGAATTACTTATTATCTATTTATGTAGTCTATAGTCTTTCGTTCCGGTTTTACGTCACGGACTCCCTTATCTACCAAGGGCTAGGACGGTTGCCTTCTTGCAAAGGACTTGTTTTGGCAGATGTAATCCTTACGCTGAGTGCATGCCCTTGCTAACCTCAGACCGTGACGGGGCGCGAACCCTCGACCTGACGCCTCAGAGTCGGAGACGCTACCGATTAATCTATATATTTATGTATGTTTTGATATATTTATAATATTTATTTATTTATATATTTACTTACTTATCGGTATTTAGTTATTTAATTAAATTTTTTATAGAGTAAAATACGTATTTATATGTTTATTTATTTATTAATTTGGTTATTCATACTCATTTATATGAAAATTGATCTGTAGTTATTTTAATCCTCATCGAAGCCAAACCTCGGCAGGGTACTATTTCACAGCGACCTCTCAATTGTTTCACTGTGTACTCAACAAGCCTATAGAGGCAAACATGCAGGTTCTGAGAAGCAGTTAATTTTTATGAGAACTGCAGGAGTTTGTAAAAATGCTGTTCTACTATCGTCCGTACATTTCTTTTGGTGTATATATTGAATATGTTGAGCTGGCAGGAGCTACATCCTACTAGTGGGATGTCACTACCCTCTCCGGCAAGGAAATGCTTTACGAACCCTCATGATGATGTTCAAATCGGAACCATGCAAAGAGTGAAAAAATAAATCTTGTCAGAGGAATTATTATATTTAATTGTTTGAATAGAAATAAAAGTACGGATTTAAAATTTACTACGTGTTTAACTTGTACTTTTAGGTATTATTATTGTTATTATTATTATTATTATTATTTATTACATTTTTTTTCTGTTTGCTATCTGTGTGTAAAGATACTCAGTTATTGATTTCTGTTCTTGTGTTTCCAGAAGTATGGAAGACGAATATTCCAAAAAGTATCCATCTTCGGATGGCGTGAAGGAAGAGGTGACGATGATGCTTCAAAACAGGTTAGTGATTTAGTTTTCTTTCAAAATATATTGGTAAGTATCTAATGCTTGTAACACTATTTTTTTCTTCTACATATTTACGCAGCTAGATGTAGTCACCGTGGCTCAAGCGGTAGCATCCGCGACTCTGAGGCGTCAGGTCGAGGATTTGCGCCCCGTCTCGGTCTGAGGTTAGCAAGGGCATGCACTTAGGGTAACGATTACGTCCGCCAAAACAAGTCCTTCGCAAGAAGGCAATCGTCCTAGCCCTTGGTAGAAAAGGGAGTCCGTGACGTAAAACCGGAACAACAATTTACGCAGCTAGATATGTAGAGTAAATTTAATTATAAAACTTCATGTTTCCTAAATACAGTTTGATGCACGTCGGAATTCAAAAGAATTGGTCTGTAATACCAAGGTGAAGAATCTCATTCACAATAAAACGGTACTTTTGTGGACCCACACAGTTAACGTGTTGAAAATACTGTCTTAAATGGCAAAGACATCCATCAATGAAATAATTTGTTAAAAAGAATTAATTGCTGTGTCCAGTCCCAACTGGATCCGTTTTTATGCACAACTAGAGAAATGCCTTGATGATAGTTCAAGATAAGTACTGATGAGCTTTAATGATAAAGTCCCGATTTCTTAAGCTGTGTAAACCTAGGATACTATATTGTTAGTTAGCTAGACACACACCAATGGATTTCATAAACGCATCTGACGTGGTTCTTGCGGGATCCTAGCCATACCCAGAGCCGCGTCAGATAAGTTTATGAAATCCATTTGTGTGTGTTTAGCTATCTAACAATATGGTATCCTAGGTTTACACTGTTTAAGAAATCGGGCCAAAGTCATTGACATACACAGAACTGCGTCAGATGCGTTTATGAAATCCATTTGTGTGTCTAGCTAACTAACAATATGGTATCCTAGGCTTACACTGTTTAAGGAATTGGGCCAAAGTCACTGATGTGCGTTCCAAAGGGTGAAGAAAGTTAATTCTATTTAAGTCAATACATGCCTTTGGCCTCCAAAACGCATGGCGCTGAACTGTAGCCAGTTCAAGTAAAGAGCATACAATGCAGATATCGGTGCATGTCCCAAAACCGAATAGGCTCGTGTGTAATCCAAAACTTTTGATACAATTGTGATAAGCATAATATGCACAATGAACTTGGGCAGCAACATGCTATGACATAGCTTTAATACATCTATGTATGTTCCGGTTTTACGTCACGGACTCCCTTTTCTACCTAGGGTAGGATGGTTGCCTTCTTGCGAAGGACTTGTTTTGGCAGATGTAATCGTTATCCTGAGTGCATGCCTTTGCTAGCCTCAGACCGCGACGGGGCGCGAACCCTCGACCTGACGCCTCAAAGTCGCGGACGCTACCGCTTGTGCCACGGTGACTACTTCAATACATCTATGTATGATGTGCTGAATTTTAGATAAAGACATTGGTGTATGTCTCTCAGGGGAAGATACTGTACTTGTGTGTACTCCAAGAATTATGATGTAATTAGGGGTTACATGATGCTTGTGAACCAATGAAACCAGACACCCATGATATTCATGCTCACAGACCTTAAGAATTGTAATTTTTTGTAGTCTGCTAGAATCCTTGTGAAAATGCTGTCTCAGAAAAATGATAAGAGCTCCATGGAAGGAAGAGAAGAAGAAGATAATACCAGCGAAGAGGCAGAGGAAAATACCTAAAATGCAAGAAGAAAAAATATGAAAGCTTATATATATATATATATATATATATATATATATATATATATATATATATATATATATATATATATATATATATATATATATATATATATATATATATATAATCAAATAAGCACATTACCATATGTTAAAACATGAATCACATTTTACCCCATCAGGGACTCCAAGCTAAGACACATAATTACTGTGCCAAAGTCCTTCCAACTACACAACAGAAGGTCATAAGAGGGAAATCAACCTTACAGCTTATCTGCTATACTAGGAATGAGCGCATTCCATCTGAATGCCTTTTTGTTCATATTACAGTTTCTCCTAACCTGACTCATGACTTCGTTTTCGCATTTAATTCAAATCCCAATCTAATTATGGATCAACAGTAATCAAATATGTACATCATCATATGTGAAACCATGAATCATATATTACTCCAACCGGGACTCGAACCTAGAACACATAATTACTGTGCCAAGGCACTACCAACTACACCACAGAAGGTCTAGTCACGGATTATACTAGGAATGAACACATTCTATCTGAATGCCTTTTTGTTCTTATTATAGTTTCTCCCAACCTCACTCGTGGCTTCGTTTTCGCAGTTAATTCCAATCCCTATCTAATTAGGGATCAACAATAATCAAATAATCACTTTATCATATGTGACAACATGATTCTTATTTTACCCCAAACTGGGATCGAATCGAGGACATATGGTAATGAGCTTATTTGAGTATTGTTGATCCCTAATTCGAGGATTTGAATTAAATGCAAAAACAAAGCCACGAGTGAGGGTAGGAGAAACTGTAATATGAACAAAAAGGAATTCAGATAGAATGAATTTATTCCTAGTATAGCAGTTAAACTGTAATTTTGGTTTCTCCTTTAGACCTTCTGTGGTGTAGTTGGTAGAGCCTTAGCACAGTAATTATGTGTCCTAGGTTCGAGTCCCGGTTGGGGTAAAATATGATTCTTGTTTTCACATATGGTAATGTGCTTATTTGATTATTGTTGATCCCTAATTAGATTAGGATATGAATTGAATTAAAAAACGAAGCCACCTGTGAGGTTAGGAGAAACTGTAATATGAACAAAAAGACATTCAGATAGAATGTGTTCATTCCCAGTATAGCAGTTAAGCTGTAAGGTTGGTTTTTCCTTTAGACCTTCTATGGTGTAGTTAGTAGCGCCTTGGCACAGTAATTATGTGTCCTAGGTTCGAGTCCCGGTTGAGGTAAAATATAATTCATATATATATATATATATATATATATATATATATATATATATATATATATATATATATATATATATTATTTACAAGAAACGATGAGAGAGAGAGAGCTCACATAATGTAACATTATATGATACCCTTTAATGAGGTAATAGTTATAACCCTATATTACACTCATTAATAATGATGTGTTGATATTATTTATGTACAAAAAAACAAGATGTCTTTTCTTCTTTACAAGGTTAAAAATTATGAAGGTCATAAATATAATCATTCTCTCTCTCTCTCTCTCTCTCTCTCTCTCTCTCTCTCTCTCTCTCTCTCTCTCTCTCTCTCTCTCTCTCTCTCTCTCTCTCTCTCTCTCTCTCTCTCTCTCTCTCAATGCAGAAAGGTTCTTGGATGACAAAATAAACGGTATGATTACAGGGGTCTTGAATGAATGTTGAGCTCGAAATATGCCCTTTTTTTTACGGAAATACAAAACCCTTTTTGAGGTGTTTTAGTTATATTCATTCTTTTGTTTATTTATTAAATTCTTTATTATTTTTATTCATTCATTCATTTTATTTTTTTATTTGGAGTGTGAATTTGATACCACTGGAATGCGTCTTATTTAGTACTTTAGAGAAAAAAAGAATGAACAAAAGTGATATTTTTATAGTTATTTTTATTACAAAAATGATAATAATAATAATAATGATAATAATAATTATATTGATAATAATAATAATAATAATAATAATAATAATAATAATAATAATAATAATTATTATTATTTTTATTATTATTATTATTATTATTATTATTATTATTATTAGTAGTAGTAGTAGTAGTAGTAGTAGTAGTAGCAGTAGTAGTAGTAGTATCATTATTGTCATTATTATTGTATTATATTATTACTTCAATTTTTATCGTGGGCTTTCATCATCTT
>JAXCGZ010009702.1:5000-7500 GCA_037179515.1 Halocaridina rubra | reverse complement strand
TTCCCAGCAAAAGGGTAAAGACGACTTTGAAGGTGAAAGAAGACATTATTATTATTTCATTAATTTTATGATTTTTTTTTAAAGTCACCTAGAGGTGGCACGTGCATGTAACATCTGCTTTTAGAAGATAATTTTAATAAATATTTAATAAATGGTATTTATCTTTTTAAGCTACGAATGATAAATGTAAAATTTAGTAAATAATCGGTTTATGGATATATATATATATATATATATATATATATATATATATATATATATATATATATATATATATATATATATATATATATATATATATATATATATATATATATATATATATATATATATGTAGTCGCCGTGGCTCAGTCGGTAGCGTCTCCGACTCTGAGGCGTCAGGTCGAGGGTTCGCGCCCCGTCACGGTCTGAGGTTAGCAAGGGCATGCACTCAGCGTAAGGATTACATCTGCCAAAACAAGTCCTTCGCAAGAAGGCAACCGTCCTAGCCCTTGGTAGATAAGGGAGTCCGTGACGTAAAACCGGAACCATATATATATATATATATATATATATATATATATATATATATATATATATATATATATATATATATATATATATGGAGAAGACTGGGTCAACTAGGAAAATTTTCCGGTCCTTGTACAAGCCCATTAATGATAGTCAGGTCATTTTTAATACTGGGTCATTACTGAATCTCGTCTGCTGTTAAATCTGAAGCTTTGCTAAGGGTGGCCTATTGCGAAAATTCCAAAATTGAACCATTGCTGTAATTGGGCCGTAGTTGTCGAAGACTGAATTTTGTGTCCAACTTTCCCCCCCCAAAAAAAAAAAAAAAAAAATTGCTGGAAGTTGAGCCATTGTAATTACTGAAACTTGGCAATGACCAAACTAGGTGTGTGCTAAAACTGCTTCAATTAAATACTGGACCATTGCTAAAGCTGTTCCATTGCTTACTCAGGCCATTTTTGTAACTGGGTTATTACTAAAACTAGATATCTCTGAAACTAGACCTTTGCTAATCCTGGACCATTGCTAAAGCTGTTCCATTGCTTACTCAGGCCATTTTTGTAACTGGGTTATTACTAAAACTAGACATCTCTGAAACTAGACCTTTGCTAATCCTGGACCATCTCTAAAGCTAATCCATTACTGAACCTTCTACTGTTTGGCGATTACAAAATCTGGATGATCTAAAAAACTGAACCATGGCAAGAACAGGACTATTTCCAGTAGCTGTCCATTGCTTAACCTGGATTATCTCTAACGCTTGCCCTCTACTCCATTTCCGAGATTGACTGCCACTAAGCTTGTGTCATTATTAAAAAATGGGCCATTGCTGAAACTAGACCATCTTTAAAACTGGGCTATTGCCATACCTGGACCATTTCCAAGGCTGGGACATTGTTAATCTGAGATATTGTAAAATCTGGAGCATTACTAATACGTGCTATTTCTAAGCCTAGACCATTTTTTAAAACTGGGGCATTAATAATACTGAACTAGCTCTAAAACTGAGCCATTACTTGACCTTCTTCATTCTAAATTGGGCAACTGCTTAACCTAGATCATCTCTAAAACTGCGTCTTTGATTAACTTAGACCATGTCTAAAACTGGGCCACTGATAATTCTGAACCGTAGCAGTGAATTATATCACGTAAGGAAGCAATGGGCATAATAATCCTAATTAAATTATTATCTCCGTTGGGATGATTTTCCTCAATAACTGTGATTACTACTATGAGTTTTGTTCAGGTGCAAATTGCCAATGCTGGATTTTTTCCCCCAGATCTAGGTTTTTCACTAACCATCTGGGTTTCTGGTTTTTTATTTTTTAATATTGTTCATATTCTGGACTTTTCCATACATCATATTATAACAGTAACAAGTAAAAATAAATAATATATATATAAATGCTTAAAATCATTTCCTAACGTTCTGTGTTGAAAGAGCTTTTCATTGACCAGTCGTCAACTGAACATGATTGTACTGTGTACAAAATTCAAACAAGTTCAATTGACGACTCTCGTTAGGTAACACTAGCAATAAGTATGATTACTCAGTGAATTCAGGTCAGTTTGCAAGTTAATGCTGCAGTTACTGTTGGCCTCGAAGGTTATCCTTTTTGTGCAGGACATTTTTTTCCGTTTGATTATTATTTGTGTTCTATCCCGGTAGCGTCCGCGACTCTGAGGCGTCATCGAGGGTTCGCGCCCCGTCACGGTCTGAGGTTAGCAAGGGCATGCACTCAGCATAAGGATCACATCTGCCAAAACAAGTACTTCGCAAGAAGACAACCGTCCTAGCCCTTGGTAGAAAAGGGAGTCCGTGACGTAAAACCGTAACAAACAACAACATATTATTTGTGTTCTATTATAATGAGTGACGAAATGCAAGGCGAATCGTCCAATAAGAAAAGGAAATGCTATGTGCAGTCATTTAAGGGGAGAATGGTTGTAATATCCGGAATGGAAGGATTGGCTTCAGCAAGATAAAAAT
>JAXCGZ010009701.1:85000-94014 GCA_037179515.1 Halocaridina rubra | reverse complement strand
TTATGGTAGCGTGGTTACAAGGTAAGAATGGACAAGCAGTAGTTCCTTTGCTTATATTTATTCTAGAGTACAACACATCCGACGCCTCAATGCCCCAATGCCCCCACCCTATGACTATCACAATCTATGATCTATTCGTGCCCCTGGCAAAGTTCTAACTAACTGTCTCTGCCCCGGGTGGCTCTTGAAATACCCCCAGGGGCAGGGCGTGGCTTAACATCCAATTCTCCAATGAAATCAGTCAGATCTAGTCCAGCTAATCAGCGCCAGGTTCAAAGTGGAATCCCGCCTACTTCCGAGGAGGAGTTATTGGGCATCTCTCCTGGGCGTGTACCTGCGTACGAAACATAAGTTTATGTTTCGTGCGGTTTAGGAAAGGGCTAACTTCTTGGGCTTTCCCACCCTCCTCAGGTACTCCATGTCGGATGCCAAGCCTCAGGGGTCCGGTCACATATCTCCTTGACGCCCTCTACAAACACCGGCCGCACCGCAGAAAACAATTGGGAGAGTATTCTATTTCACCCTTTACTTCTAGCCTCACATGTTTCTCTTCACGACTTGTGGTGTTTTCGAGGACTGAGGGTCCCTTATCCTGTAGGCCTCTTGGGGGGGTGCATGGCGCCAGCGGTTAGTTCCAGGTGCCTAGCCACAACTCTTGGTGGTCCCAAGGGAACACATGGGCGGCACAAAACTCAATAAAAGTGAGGGCACGTAATAGAATATCCGTGGCCTCGACTAACCGTTACCCCTCAAGATGTGTTACAGGTTTCAGATTCTGGCTTCAGCATGACGGACTGGCTTCAGCATGACGGCAGTCATACGACAATATATATATATATATATATATATATATATATATATATATATATATATATATATATATATATATATATATATATATATATATATATATATATATATATATATATATATATATATATATATATATATATATATATATATATATATATATATATATATATATACTGTATTGGCATTTATTATCCTACTAGGATTCCTATTCCATGCATCAGCTAGTCTATGGTATTACCAAGCCAATTTTCACCAATTTCCCTTCTGAACCTAAATTTATCAAGCTTAAATCCATTACCCATTACGATTTCTGGTTTAATCATGAATTTAAAAAACTTTATTGATATCACCCTTCTTAATCCCTTTAAACCATTTATACACCTCAATCACATCCCCCCTAACTCTGCGCCTCTCTAGAGAATGTAGATTAAGTTTTTTTTAATCTGTCATATGGTAGATTTAGGCATTGCATAATTTTTTTTTCTTTTTTAATCTTGCTTTGGTTATTTATAATTTTTATTTTTTCTTTGTTTACATTTGCAGATAGAGGTTCGTTCTCCAGCATCCTCCTCCTCTTCTACCGCATAAGTTACTTGCTCACGGCCACCATGCATGTCCCAGTGTACTGTATGACTGTTGCCCACTGCATACTAGAGTACAATGCAGTAATGTATGTAAATTTCTAGCTGTAAAGTGAATATGAATATCTTTTGTATACTCTTAAAAATAGATACAGGGCTTTCTGCTTTGCTATGTAGTAATAAAATATGTTTTTTACTTATCTTACATCTTTGGCATGGTGTGTCTATGTAAGGTTTGGAACGTATCTATGCCCTTTATCGTTGTTTCCTATGGAAAATGACTCATTTTTTTACGCGATTTTCCATTTACCCGACACTTCTGAGAACCTATCTAGGCGTTATTCTGAGAACTAGATGTATTTCATTTAAGTTGCCCATGTACAGTATGATATACATTTTCTTTGTAACGATTTGTATAATATTTTTTTCTCTCAGCTGACTTTGTTTACATTTAGATTTCATCCAGCATGGTCGATATGTAAAGATGATAAAATAATGTTAGAACCAAGGAATACTAACACTATAATCTTGTAAATTAAATAAACCCAAATAGAGTGAGTAAATAAATATTTTATGAGTAAGATATTGTGCCTAAATAGTGCTAAGCATCAGCTGATACGGAAGCAGCAAAACGTTTGCCGACAGAGGTTCGTTCTCCCGCATCCTCCTCCTCTTCTACCACTTAATGCAATCGAATATTATAAAGAAAATTGAATAAAAGCATCAAGAACATACAGCAAACAAATTTTCTATATAATATCGTCAGGGAACTAGCGTGCGAGGGTGCATCAGCTGATACGTTAGTGACAAAACGTTTGTGGATAGAGGTTCGTTCTCCCGCATCCTCCTCCTCTTCTACCACTTAATGCGATCGAATATTAAGAAGAAAATTGAAAAAAAGCATTAAGAACAAACAGCAAAGAAATTTTCGATATAATATAATCAGGGTAATAGTGTGCAAGGGTGCATCAGCTGATAAGGAAGTGGCAAAACGTTTGTGGATAGAGGTTCATTTTCCCGCATCCTCCTCCTCTTCCACCACTTAATGCGATCGAATATTATGAAGAAAATTGAAAAAAAAGCATTAAGAACAAACAGCAAACAAACTTTCAATATAATATTGTCAGGGAAATAGCGTGTAGAGAATATATATATTTCATTTAAGTTGCCCATGCACAGTACGATATACGTTTTCTTTGTAACAAATTGTATAATTTTTTTCTCTCAGCTGACTTTAATTACATTTAGATTTCATCCAGCATGGTCGATATGTAAAGACGTTAGAATAATGTTTACAACCAAGGAATATTAATACTATAATCTTGAAAATTAGATAAACCCAAATAGAGTGAGTAAATAAATATTTTATGGGTAAGATATTGCGCCTAAGTAGTGAAAAGCATCAGCTGATACGGAAGCAGAAAAACGTTTGCCGACAGAGGTTCGTTCTCCCACATCCTCCTCCTCTTCTACTGCTTAATGCAATCGAATATTATGAAGAAAATTGAAATAAAGCATTTAGAATAAACAGCAAACAAATTTTCGATATAATATCGTCAGGGAACTAGTGTGCGAGGGTGCATCAGCTGATACGGAAGTGGCAAAACGTTTGTGGATAGAGGTTCGTTCTCCCGCATCCTCCTCCTCTTCTACCACTTAATGCGATCGAATATTATGAAGAAAATTGAAAAAAAAACGTTAAGAACAAACAGCAAACAAACTTTAGATATAATATCGTTAGGGAAATAGCGTGTAGAGAAAATATATATTTTTCATTAAAGTTTTCCACGTACAGTACGATATACGTTTTCTTTGTAACAAATTGTATAGTTTTCTTTTTCTCCCAGCTTACTTTATTTACGTTTAGATTTCGTGCAGCATGGTCGATATGTAAAGAAGATAGAATAATGCTTAGAACCAAGGAATATTAATAATACCATAATCAAAACTAGATAAACCCCAAATAGAGTGAGTAAATATTTTATGAGTAAGATATTGTGTCTGAATAGTGAAAGCATCAGATGATACAGAAGCGGCAAAACATTCGCCTATAAAGGTTCGTTCTCCCGCATCCTCCTCCTCTTCTACCACTTAATGCGATCGAATATTATGGAGAAAATTGAAAAAAGTATTAAGAACAAACAGCAAACAAACTTTTGATATAGTATCGTCAGCGAAATAGCATGCGAATGTGCATCAGCTGATACGGAGGCCGCAAAACGTTTGCATCATCGTGCTTACCTCCATAATGCACGTCCCAGTGCATGCCTGTTGCCCACTGCATAATAGAGTACATTAGTTTATTTACTGTAAACTAAATCTGTATATCTTTTATACTGTACACTATGTGTATGTTAATATAAATAAGTACAGGTCATTCTGCTTTGCTATGTACTTATAAAATATGTTTTACTTATCTTATATCTTTGGTATAGTGTGTTTGTGAACGATTGTGGAACGTATAAATGCCCATTATCATTGTTTCTTATGGAAAATTACTAGTTAAATTAAGCGAAAATTACAATACGCGGCACTTCTGAGAACCTATCTTCACATTATTCTTAGAACTAGGAATATATATATATATATATATATATATATATATATATATATATATATATATATATATATATATATATATATATATATATATATATATATATATATATATATATATATATATATATCTCACCCAACGTCGTTAATTGGTTCCAGGAGAGACGACTTAAGTCGAAAAGCAACTTAAATCGAATTAGCTTGTCTCTAGGCTAGCCTAGATATACAGATTTACTGTAGTAGTAGTATGGTTGAGTGGGATATGCCATTTGCAACAGCTCCCAAATCTCGGTTTTGCTTTGCTAAATTGTTTGTGCAGCTTTTATTATTTGATTTCTTTTTCTACAAATTCTTTCTATAAATTTTTTTCTTTCTTTGATGTCTTTTTCACTACAATATATAAATAACAATATATTAGCAATTATTTCAATTTTCTTTTCTATATATGGTTGTGCTAAAATACTATATTCTGTTCTAATTTGTGCATATGCTTCACAAAATAGTAGAAAATGTTCTAGGCTCTCTTCACATTGTTCACACATTGGTTAGGTAGTATCTTTATTTTTAAATTTATGTACAGTAAACAAATTAATGAACTCCATTATGCTGTTGGCAACAGGCTTAGCATGGGACGTGCATGGTGGCCAGTCTTGCCAGATAAAGCGGATGTTTTTATTTTCAAATGTATGGTACATTTTAAGATATATATTAATTACAAGATGGTAGTACTGTAATTTAAAGAAAAATGTACTTCATCTTTAAGATACTTGAAATAATTTACCAGCTTACATGTATGTTTTTTATATTTATCATTTCTCTCATTTATGTATTCTGGCAAAAATGATGGTGGCAGTGAGGACGAGGATGCATACGTTTTGTCACACTTCCGTATCAGCTGATGCGCCCGCACATGCTATTACCCTGACAATATTATATTAAAAATATGTTTGCTGTTTGTTCTTAATGCTTTTTGTCAATTTTCTTTATAACATCTGATCGCATTAAGCTGTAGAAGAGGAGTAGGATGCAGGAGAACGAACCTCTATCGGCAAACGTTTTGCTACATCTGCATTAGCTGATGCACCCTCACACGCTACTTCCCTGACGATATTATATTAAAAATATGTTTGCTGTTTGTTCTTATTGCTTTTATTCAATTTTCTTCATAAAATCCGATTGCATTAAGCGGTAGAAGAGGAGTAGGATGCGGGAGAACGAACCTCTATCAGCAAACGTTTTGCTACTTCCGTATCAGCTGATGCATCCTCACACGCTATTTCCCTGACAATATTATATTAAAAATAACTTTGCTAGGTGCCATGGGGGCAAAATATAGGGTCACAAATGAATGAGAATGAGAGTAGCCGATAAACAGACGTATACCCAGCATAAACTAATCAATTCAAAACAATTAATGCACTCTATTATGCGGTGGGCAACAGGCATACACTGGGACGTGTATGGTGGCAGTGAGGACGAGGATACAAACGTTTTGCCGCCTCCGTATCAGCTGATGCACCCTCGCACGCTATTTCCCTGACGATATTATATAGAAAGTTTGTTTGCTGATTGTTCTTAATGCTTATTTTCCAATATCTTCAAAATATCCAATCGCATTAAGCGGTAGAAGAGGAGGAGGATGCGGGGGAACGAACCTCTATCGGCAAACGTTTTGTCACACTTCCGTATCAGCTGATACACTCTCCCACGCTAAATCCCTGACGATATTATATTGAATGTTTGTTTGCTCTTTGTTCTTAATGCTTTTCTCAATTTTCTTTATAATATTCGATCACATTAAGTGGTAGAAGAGGACGAGGATGCGGGAGAAAGAACCTCTTTCGGCAAACGCTTTGTCACACTTCCATATCAAATGATGCACCCTCGTACGCTATTTCCCTGACGATATTATATCGAAAATTTTATTGCTGTTTGTTCTTAATGCTTTTTTCAACTTTCTTTATCATATTCGATCGCATTAAGCGGTAGAAGAGGAGGAGGATGCGGGAGAACGAACCTCTATCGGGAAACGTTTTGCTACTTCCGTATCAGCTGATGCACCCTCGCAAGCTATTTCCCTGACAATATTACATTGAAAATATGTTTGCTGTTTGTTCTTAATGCTTTTTTAAATTTTCTTCATAATATCCGATCGCTTTAAGCGGTAGAAGAAGAGGAGGATGGCAGAAAAGTGCCTCCGAGGCAGTCGAGTTTTTACTAAAACGAAAATTTTTTTTTCAAATTTTTTGGCATGGGTGTTATTCGCATATTTCGTATTTTTCTACTATTTTTTGGGGGTGTTATTGCAATTTCACAGTTAAAAAAAATGCGGAAAAATCGAACAAGGTGTGTATATATATATATATATATATATATATATATATATATATATATATATATATATATATATATATATATATATATATATATATATATATATATATATATATATATATATACAGTACTCCCTCGCTTTTTCGCGGTTCACCTATCGCGGATTCAGTGCATCGCGGATTTTTTTTGGTACAAAAAAAAAATAAAAGAATACAAAATATATATATATATATATTTTTTTAAAGATTATTGTGACACCAGGATGGGCCAAAAAATTATTGAATAAAACAGCCTTTATAAGGTTGTAAAGAGAAACAGAGATGGAGAGTGAAATGACCTGTCAGATGTGAAGGGATTATAAAAGATGTGTAATGAATATCCAGCTCTCTGTTGGGTTTTAATATACCTCTGCATTACTTTCATGATGTCTATTCCAATAATTCTGCTTAGATATTATTATTATTATTATCATTGGCAACAATAATTTTCCTTTGATGATGACTGTGGAGATTATCATCATCATCATCATCATCATTATTATTATTATTATTATTAAGGGCTCATCATTGTTTGTACATCTGTTGGTTTATTTACTTTTAATAACTGTGTAAACTGCCCCTTCCTAGTTGGCTGGGACAAAGAGAGTGTGGGGGGTTGGGTAGAATAGAATGTTGGAGAGAGAGAGAGAGAGAGAGAGAGAGAGAGAGAGAGAGAGAGAGAGAGAGAGAGAGAGAGAGAGAGAGAGAGAGAGAGAGAGAGAGAGAGAGAGAGAGAGAGAGAGAGAGAGAGAGAGAATCTTTAAGTAACTCTTGTTAATTCAACCAAAACTACATTATTTATAGTAAAAATAATGGCTTAATTACGAAATCGAAATAATAATAATAATAATAATAATAATAATAATAATAATAATAAAAATAATAATAATAATAATAATAATAATAATAATAATAATCTCCCCAATCATCATCAAAGGAAATTATTGTTGCCAATAATAATAATAATAATAATAATAATAATAATAATAATAATAATAATAATAATAATAATAATAATAATATCTAAGGAGAATTTTCAGAATAGACATCATGAAAGTAATGCAAAGGTATAGTAAACCCAGCAGAGAGCTGGATATTCATTACACATCTTTTATAATCCCTTCACATCTGACAGGTCATTACATTCTCCATCTGTTTCTCTTTACAGCCTGATAAAGGCCGTTTTATTTTATCATTTTTAGCCTGTCCTGGTGTCATAATCATCTTTTATATTTAAAAAAAATAAATAAATAAAATAATAATAATAATAATAATAATAATAATAATAATAATAATTTGGTGTTCCTACTTCGCGGAAATTCACCTATCGCGGCCGGTCCCGGAACTGAACCCCCGCGATAAACGAGGGATTACTGTATATATATATATATATATATATATATATATATATATATATATATATATATATATATATATATATATATATATATATATATATATATATATATATATATATATATATATATATATATATATATATATATATATATATATACAGTATATATATATATATATATATATATATATATATATATATATATATATATATATATATATATATATATATATATATATATATATATATATATATATATATATATATATATATATATATATATATATATATATGCAGTGTTCCCCCGGTTATTCGCGTTTCTTGGTTCGCCTTCTCACTGTATTGCGTTTTTTTTGGATAAATTATTATTTTATTTTATGGGTATATGCAAAAATATTAAAATATTAAAAAAAAAAATTCTCAGTATTTTCATTTTATTTTATTGAAAAAAAACATATTTCATTCTCTAATTGATAAAAAAAAATTTATTTCCCAGCCTACGAATAATAAAACAGCAAGAAATAGTAAAAAACATAAATTTAGATAGATAGATAGATAGATACGTGTACTGACCACCTCTTTTGAAAAGTACAGCATAATCTTTACAAAAGGAATATTTTGTCCAAATTACAATAAATAAATACAATAGATTTTGTACAATCATCAAAGAAGTAAATGAATTTTAAATTAATATACATTATACCAATAACTGAATGATATACGTACGTACAGTATAACTCACAGTATTGCATCATGCAAAATAGTGTTCGATAGTGTACAATGTATTGGGGTCGCAGCTACGTGAGCTAGCATATATATTTATATTTCCAGTAGTTTCATGATTTTATTGATAAAAGACGTATTTATTAGCCTAAGAATAATAAAACAGTAAAAAATAGTAAAAACATAAATACTAACAGTATTGCAACATGTAAAATACGATACCGCTATCAGCGTTTCAGACAAAGACTCGTTCAGTCTAACTCACGTGTGCGCCGTTCACGTTGTGCTTATTAAACGTTTTGCTTGTGTTCGATAGCGTACAATGTATTGGGGTCGCAGCTACGTGAGCTAGCATATATATTTATATTTCCAGTAGTTTCATGATTTTATTGATAAAAAAAATTTATTTCTCAGCCTAAGAATAATAGAGTAAAAAATAGCAAAAAACATAAATACTATTGCAACATGTAAAATACGATACCGCTATCAACGTTTCGGACAAAGGCTTCCACCATCTTCCATTGTCTCGCCTCACTCGTGTGCGCCATTCACGTTGTGCATATTATTATAAATATGTTTTGCTTGTGATTTTTTACTCGCATATTTTAACCT
>JAXCGZ010009701.1:70000-82500 GCA_037179515.1 Halocaridina rubra | reverse complement strand
TCATTTTAAAAGCTGGATATATAGCACCAGACTACATAAGACAACAACAGACAAGAGGGTATATATAAGAATAAATATAAGATGACCAATAAATATAAGAATAACCATTGTATGCATCCACGTCAAAGTGGTTGCACTGCATCTTAGAATTCAGCCTGAAATAGCAAAATCTGAAAGATCACATCATGAGTTAAGTTAGCTGAAAAAGAAACGAAAAAAATTAGGGTGAGGTGATTAAAACAATAACAATTAGTTGATCACCTGTCCTTCTCTTAATGCCCAAAGTTAATTCACTAGTTAGTGTTCAGTAAAAACTAATGTCTTTCTTTTTGAAACTAAATAAATTAGGGAGAGCTGATTATAACAATAACATTAATAGGATGACATGACCCTCTCTAAAATCAATAGCTTATTTACTTGTTAGTGTTCAGTTAAAACTATTGTATTTTTTATTATACCAATCACATTAGCGAATTACCTGTCCTCACCTAATGCCCATAGTTAATTTACTTGTTCATTAAAAACTAAAAAAATAAAAACTACTATATTATTTTTTTCTCTAAAACTAAAAAAAAGGGCAAAAATTCACACTGGTGAGCATGGGCACGTATGGGCATTGTACAAATGCATAAAGTATAAGAAAAAGATGATGAGTGACCCAAGTTACACAATCCATAATTCCTTTTAGGTATATTAGTGGATTACAGAGATACATTTTTTAAGTATTTCATGATTACTTTTAGGATAAAAATGTGAACTACTTGTTGATCATTATAGTGAACAAAAATATATTATACAGTTGATGATTATCATTATATAATCATATTTTTCAAAGTATGAAGCAATCCCTCCCCTCTCATATCATTCATTTTCAAATATTTGTGTAAAATTTTAGATATTCTAATAAAGTTTTACAGAGAGAAACTGAAGCCGGAAAATCTATCACATATTAAAAATCTAATAGCCATTTTTTAAATACTCTACTTTTCATGTATATATTTAACTGCAAAAATTCTTGCATGTTTTAATAATAAAAAATCAGGATAAGTTAATAAATTTTTAAATATAATTCTAACGAAGACATTACAGATGAATTCACAAACAGAAAATATCCTTTTGTGCACATTTATTCTTAAAGAAACTTATCTCACTGTGACTTTATTTCATTCATTCATCAATAAAAAATAGCCATATTTCACTTCAATTAAGGCTAAAAAAAGCCTAAGTAATAATTAGAATATTTTTTTTGTTTGGCTATACTTTTACTTTTGCCTAAATACTTTCTATTTACTAACATATAAAATAAAATGCAAGAAAAGTTAACTTTATCAAAAAATTCCTACTCTAAGTCTGAAATAGCTCAAAAACTCTTTTGATTCCGAAAGTATATATACAGTATTACAATATGGAGAAACACTATACCAAATATATTAACTATTCTACACGGTGCAAATACTGTGTATGAAATGTACTACTCTGTAAAAGGAAAATAACTTCATTCCTACAGAGTTGTTTTGGTTGAAAAACATTGGTACTGGTAAAGTATTCCAAACAAAGATATATACTTTTAAATAATTTACTTCTCAACAAACTTGACTACTTCAGGTCAGTCAATATCAACTGTTAGCATTAATAACAACTACTTTAGTTCAAACTTAAACCTGTACTACAACCTCAATTGTAAGTGAAAAAGAAAAATAACAATACAGTAGTTGTACAAATAATAAAATAAATATTCATTATCTAAAAGAATTTACATAAACCTCAAATATATTTACCGCTAAATTTAATATGAATCCCTCTACGATCGTATAGCGTGGGATTAAGATTTGGCCAGTAATAGAATAAAAGGTTAGCTGCTGGGAGTCTGGATGACGGGGTTCCGTAAGCAATGACGCATAGCAAATCTTTTACAACGTCAGTTTTAACTGACATCAGACACTCAAGTAACTGACAATGATAAGCTGCAAAGACAAAAGAAACATTATATATACCATGGCCACGATCTCTTCTTGTAACGGGAATGGCCGAGTAAAAGCACATACATTCACCAGATAACAACATAACTCCATCACTCCTCAGATCTTTGGCGTAAAGGGCTGCCACAAATACCTAATCATCCCAAAGGGACTATGAGGAGAGTTTGAGGTATAATAGCAACATAAGAGGCACTAAATAAGCTTTGGAATGCGTATAATATTCTTCTGAATACATTAGACTAAAGGAACTTTATTTTTCATATTTAAAACATGCTTATTTGCCATTTTATGTATCACTATTAATCCTCATTCAAATGGGAGTAGAAGCAGACAGGATGGAGCCAGAGGAATAAGGACGGATGCCTTTCCTAACACACTGTAGTGGGCTTCAACATGGGTTCATCACTTCCAGAGTTGATAGCTCTAACCACTGTGCTCCTGCAGACCATATTAAAAACACAACTGCTCAATAAATAGCATAAAACATTTCAAGAGTACAAACTCCAATGGATAAATCAAAACGAGTTCTATAAAGAACCTGATGGCATGATACAATAATTATCTATAACACTATTTATCTCCAGAAAAGTGAAGACGAGATCTCCAACCGTGGCTGGTTAGACACACCCAAATAACTGGTATTAAGTCAAGTGTTGAAATTTGCCCTCATAATTCCTATTATTTTATAGTAAGAACAGCAGATTTAATAGTGGAGATTAATTAATCAAGCACCCAAAGGCTTTGAACTGAGGAAACCTGGGAAGTGACAAAATCATGTTCAAGCCACTCGGAGGGGCATCAGCAAGGGCATCTATATTCTTAATTTCCAGCTCCAACCAGTTTGTGTCCACCCCAATCTAATGATGATTAAATGCGACACATCAAATATCAAACAAAGGCTGAATTTATTCACAATATGCAGTGAGCAGGACTGCGACAGTGCACAAATGTGTGTGACGAGAGGAGTTGTTTTTTAAATACTGCTGTGACCACCTTGCTAACCTTTGCAGGAGAATTTAATATATATATATATATATATATATATATATATATATATATATATATATATATATATATATATATATATATATATATATATATATATATATATATATATATATATATATATATATATATATATATATATATATATATATATATATATATATATATATATATATATATATATATATATATATATATATATATATATATATATATATATGAATATAATTTTTACCCGAGTTATCAGTGTATTGAAAGATCATCATCATCACAGCTGGCACGGATGCAGCAGCATAATTTTCCTCTTCACCTTCTACAGCCGCAGCACCTGAAATAGTAGTACCTACTTAGATCATCTATAACAGTAGCAACTCCCTTACATTATGTCAAACTTACATATTTAGTACTATTCTCGAATCTTGTAAAGATGAGTAACCCCTAAAACCTCATGTAAAGTTAAAGAACTCTGTAAATTGGTGGGTTACTTAAGGTTAGGGGACTTATCTTGTATGAATAACCCTAGAGCACCCTTGGGTTACACTTTTTTACAAGATCCCACTTCCCTACAGTGACAGTTATGATATATAGTCAACAGAAGTATCTTATTCTAATATCAAAAGCAACTCAATTCTAAGCTGTCTAGTCTTCATTACATAGAGGCAGGGCTAAAATTCATTATCTTTACCTGTATTGCTACAATGTCTGCTTTCAGATTCAGTTCACCCAATAGAGACTGGAAATGCAACTGCATTACAATTTGAAACATATATTTTATGAACTAAAACTATTAGCAATTGTTCAAATCCACTCATGAATGTAAAAATAATTACGCACCATTTTATGCATCATAATCAGTCCCAATTTGAATGGGGGTGAACAGAGACATGTTAAAGCTGGGAGAATTTAGGCTTTATGCCCTTTCTGACACTCCATAGTGAGTTAGTTGGTTATGGACTCTCACGCTCTACCACTGAGCTAATCATTAAGCTATAAAAACATTCCTTCATTAACTTCATTTCAAGAGTACACATACCCACAGTCACAGGAAAAACGTGGTAGCAAAGTGTGTTTACAAGCTGTTGATGCAGTGTTTCCGGAATGCAGGTCATCATGGATGCCACTAAGTAGGGAAGGGTGTCGATCACTTTGCGTTCAAGGAATACAACGAGACAAGCCAAAGTATTCAGCAAAGACTGACCAAATGCTGGAAAAAGTAGAAAGAGGTCCATGGTTAGCATACAATGTAGGGTTTCCTAACTAAAAGAGTTACAGTCCTTAGAAACAGTTTAGGTAGGACCTAGCAGCTGACCATCCTGAACATAAAGAAAGAAGAAGAAAGTAAAGAGAAAAAAATCCATGTTATATCATTCCAGTAAAATAATGCATATACAGTATTTGTTCATATTTAATGAAATTTTATTTTAAAAAACACAGAAGAGCCCTTGTAGTTTGAATGTTTCATAGCGATACTTTGAATCATGCAAACAAACTTTTATGGCTACAAAATATGTTTCATCAAATAAACAAAAACAAAAATTAAACCAAAACACACTAAAAAACTTAATATTCATATAGAAATTAGGTCGATAACTTTGATGTAAGTGATTCTACCCAAGAGGTGTGTCATGACATTACCCATGTAATGTCATGTGTGACCCAAGTGGTGAGACTTGACATTTCCAGTGTGGTGTCCTGGGTAAAGTGTGTTTACAGAGAGATGACAAGATCTATGCTTCAACCCATAGGCCTCTCACACCTCTGTGTCCCTGATCGATAGAGGTCAGAAATGTCACATATTTCTGTGTTGTTCTCACGAGTACCGAAAGCCAGCCTCCACAAACATACATACATGTGCACTTGGGGAAAATGTATAGGTAGAAAGTGCCCATACAGGCACTTATGTTACAATGTTCCTTGCACCCAATTGGCATTCCTTTAGCCACGCCACTCACACTATAGGTAACTGGTTGTACTTCCTTTCTCTAGAAGCCTATTGGTGGAGGTGTGCCCAAAGATACCACGCCCTGCCATTCTGGTGATACAAAAAAGTCAGAAGCAGTGAAAGAGCAGTAGAGTCTTGTGGGCACAAAAAGGATCAGGATTAACTTAAGGGGATGGGGGCATTGAGGCTTAGAGGCATCATGTAGCTTCTAAATAAATTAAGTGTTAAGCGTGTTCACGTATCTATTATCACTTTGCACGCTGTACCTCTGTAGAGAATATCTAATACGACACTGGTGGAACATAGCATTATGGCTCCTGTTAAGGTATTCAACTATACGACATTGGTGGCAGCCTAGTACGATATCACGCCTAAATTACCGTAAAGAGACAAGAAATTATATGCCAGTGAGTCTCGTCCCGTGAAATAAAAGAAAAGGCAAGATACAGGTTATAATGCATCTCTAAAAGCAATGTCAGAGGAAGAAAAAATTTCCCGAATCCTCGGGTTAGTAGAAGCTCCAAGACGCCTAAAAGCAATTGGCGAGGCCGCTCCACCAAGGAGAGGAAATGTGGCTGATGGTGACGGCGATGGCACTGACGACGAAACAGACATCAAGAGCGACGCTTCAAACTCTGACCACTCTCAGATTATAGAGAAAGCACAAAGTCACACCTCATCCCCGTCTCTGTATAGGAAAGGAGGCCAACAGTAAAAATTGTACCAAATATTTTGACTCTGAGGGAAAGTTGCTGAAACTTCGTTCACGAAGGCTGAGAAACGTCAACTGGAGAAGCGAATGGTCAACTTGGGAGATAATTCCTGCGCGATTCATGAGGTGTTTCACCATGCGGAGCACTGTGATTGGTGTTTTGAGGAACAACAGTCCTACTAGGCGTTATCTGTTGCTGAATTTGATTGAGAAGATGCCTGGGATAGTGAATCGGCGATTTTGCAAGAGAAATGACAACATCGGCGAAAAAACCAGCGAGCCCAGAAGAAAGGAAAACCCCCTCCTCCAGTACCAGAGGCAGTGACATTCTTCAAGCAGCATCCCAAAATAGCTGAGTACTTGTAATTTTATCCAGTGAGTAATGGGACTATTATCAAAAGAAATTGAGGTCGGACGACTACGCCATTTTACTTTGTAGACATGCTTTGACAATGGTGGAACATAGCATTACGACTCCTATTAAGATATCCAACTATACGACAACTTGCTGTAATACAAATTGCTCCTTGTTAATTGTCTTGGAAGAGGGGAAAGTCATAAGTTACAGTACAGTATGTGGAAATAGATGTGCCAAAAACAGAGGAGTGATAAGAGGAACATGAATCAATGAAATCACAACAGAATCCTAAATGAGGATGGAGGGAAACTAGTTGCATACTGTACATCAGTGTTCTTCAACTTTTTCTAAGTTCATGCACCCTTCCGGGAGCTGTTGAGAAATTCATGTACCCTAGCTCCAAAAATCACGTCTTAAGCATTAGGTGTCTGTTTTAAACAAAGAAAATAGTTACTTGGTCCTAAATAATTGTGATATAGGTGCTAAATGTATAATAAAATAAAATTGTTGTGTATACATTTTGTATTTTAATTTTTATATGTACATATCATGTGCTTTTCAAAATGGTTTGAAAAAAAAATACAAATGGAATATCACATTGTATACACGTTATAAAATAGCAAATTAGAAAGGTTTTATATTAAATTACTGGGTTGCTGCCACATTGTTCCAAAATTCCTTTCAAAGCAAGGTTTTATTTCACTTTCCAGTGCCCCCCTCATCAGAGAATCCACATCATGTAACTGGTTTCACTATGTTGTTTTCATATCCACCAGATTAGAGAAGCCTCTTTCTGCCAGATATGTTGTTGGCACATAAAAGTGGGAAAAGATGTAGACGAAAAAGAAGATCCGCACTAGATAAGTCACGGTCATTCGTGCAAGTTCTTGGTAGTCTGGAATTTCCCCACACTTTGGGGCAGCATCAGCCTATTTGGGGGGAACGGCGGCTATTATTGAAATTATAATAGCGTCCCCTGGTTTTAATCTTGATCTTGTCACCCATTACATCTTTAACAGAGTTAGGCTACCCCCAAATATAGGTGATATTATATTTTTTTATAAGTTAGGAGTTAAATATACTAATGTAATACATAAATCTGTAATACAGTACTTTAATCTCAATTTAAATTAATTTCTTACTTGACACTCTCATACACACTGGCCATGTCATGTACCCCTCCATGTACCCCATTATTTCCAGGTACCCTTTGAAAAAATTCATGCACCCAGGTTGACTATCACTGCTGTACATTGTCAAATGTCTATTTAGAAAAAATTAAGTATACGTGGAGTGGCGCAAAAAAGAAAGAAAAAAAAAGCACATTTGCACTGTATTAAAGAAAAGGAGACAATATAGACTGTCCTATGAATAGGGGACACAGCATCTTAATAAAATAGCAAAGGTTCATAGGCGCGTCTGAGAGGAAATGGTGCCTAGGTGTAGAGAGGCTGTAACTGGGAAAGCAGTGTTGTTTAGACGGGTTAAAGTCCCAAAAACTCTAAAATACATTACATAAACAAAAAGAAGCATTCAGGTTTAATACTGCTTAATCATAAATAAACCGTTCATTTGATAAACTCACGCAAGGTCCCGTACTGTATCAAAGGCATTATGTCAACTAAAGCAACGAGTGACTGATGCAAACTGTTGTAGTCCAAGTTGGGAAAGAGTGCCAAACGAGTAGCATCCTGACTTCGTTGATGCATCATATCCATCGGCCTCTCTTGTATCTCACGTAAGACACCTGCAAAGTATCCATACCTAAGAATATGCCATCTTTATATACTGTATGAACATAACATCACAAACTTGAAGAGATTTTATATTACATTTATTAACAACAAAAATTTCAAGGTTAGAATGTAATCCATTTGTTATCAGAGACAACGTAAAAGATCCTTATGCATGACATGATATGATAAATGAAATTTAAGTCTGATATTACACAATCAAGTAATATACAAATAGCCAGTTTTCCCTAATATTTTAAGCAATATCCTTGCTTACCCAATAATGTCTGTGAGAAATATTTAAGGGTGTTGGCAATATCCAACCCTGAAGGTGCTGGTACAACAGCATGAAGGAGTCGCATATGATAGTCATTCAGATTTCTAATTTTAGCAGTAACTGAAAAACATGATAAAGTTATAAAAAGAAAAACATAATGCTTTTACATTTAATTTCATATTTTTTTCTCGTCAGTACTAATACATACCAATACTTCAACTTCTATTTTTTCTACGTTTTGTGTGTTACTATTAGTCCCGATTATGGAAGTGGACACAGACAGACTGAAGCTGGGGAATTAAAGTTAGATGTCTATTCTAACACTCCAGAAACACGTCTATAATGCAACAGATTACTTTCTCATTTTGGTTATAATTGAAGTGACGGAGTTCTCAAAAAGAAGCACTTACTTAAGGCATATACTGACGATACCTTAATAAATTATCAGTTTAGCAATCTTTCATTCCAGTACTATACCTCCTAGTACTATTATTACCTAAAGATAAAATAATAATATATACCAACGAAAGAGACATAAAACCTAATATTCTTGATATGAAAAAAGAACCTCCCTCACCAAAAAGCCAAACTTCTACATATGTGTGCGGCTAATTTTATGTATTACAATACTTACCAAATTCAAATCATTATCAGGTTACATCAACTGACTATGATAGCTGAATGAAACAAGACAAAACTAGAAGAGGTAAATTAGTTAAATACCAGATATCAATTAGTTGAACAACAAAGCTCAACTAGTTGAAATAAAAGGTCAATTTGTTGAAAATTAGAGGTCAAGTAGTTAAACATCAGAAGTCAATTAGTTGTACACTGACGGAAATTTACTTGAACATTAGATGTCAATTAACTGAACACCAGAGGTTAATTAATAGGAAACACTTACATGCTGCTGCCCTCGTCCCCATGATGACACATTCACTTCGGTTTATAAACTTCAGACGTATCCGGTATAAATTAACTTAGTTTGCATCCACGGGCTTAACTGTTGGTCATCAACTAAAAAAATAAAAAATATTATTTGTCTTTCAATATAAGGTCACCCTTAGCGTCTTTAACATGATAACATATCTTTTTAATTCACTAAGTAATATTCTCTTACTCTTAAATAGGTTGTTTTTGTTGCTTGCCGTTTTGTGTCACTAATAATCCCCATATGAATGGGAGTGGATACAGAATGGTTGGGGCTGGGGATTTAAGACTGGACATCTTCCAGCATGTTTTGCAGAGGGCTCGAGCACAGGTTTGTTAATTCTCGAGTCGAGCGTACTAACCACTGTGATAGCGCAGTCCCGTTTCACTGTCAACTAAAATGTATCTTATATTCTGAGGATTTTCATCAGCCAGTTCATTTGGTCACTTAGAAATAACTATATCACACATACAGGAGAACATATTCAATGGTCTCAGGCCCTTTACAACAGGTGACTCAGTTAAAGCACACACCTACCTGACAAATTACGACTAGGGCATTTCATAAAATCTTAATCCACGACATATTGCATGAATTCATTTGCCGTTTTGTGTCACGAATAATCCTCATTCGAATACGGGTGGACACAGAGCTGAGAAATTACGGTTCGATGCCCTTCCTAACGCTCCCTCAGGGCTCGAACAGAGATTTGTAACTTCCCTAATCATGCTTTAATTACAACGCTTCCGCGGTATGACCAAATAGTCAACAAGTTATGATGATTTATTACAAGTGATAATATGTAAATCTAAAAAAATAATTCATTGGCTCTCTACTCACAGTCCTGTAAATTGTCATCCTAAATGTCACAACAATATTCTCTGTAGACTGACGATGCTCCATTTTTAACACTTCCTTCTTCCTCTAATCTTCTGCTCATGCCCAAGGCTTCCTTCTTCATCGTAAATCCTTCTGCTCATGCCCAGATTTAAAGCACCTGCTCAGTGCGAAGTTTTTAATCAAACACGCTTACGAGTTCCCCTTTATACACATGGCAGCGTTACTTTGATCGCAATTCTTTCCTCCTGAATTATTTATTTTCTATAAATACAACTTATATAATTTTGGTAAATATTATTCTTTTCTTTTGATATTTTATCATAACTAATAATAAAATTTAAATCATATGCAATATAATGAATATTATAATTATTATTTATCATTATTTTTTAAAGAAAACAAAGCTATTGGTCCTTCATTGACTATTAAATTTCTGGAATTAAGAAATGTAAACAAACGGTATCCGAATCCCATCCTGGTATTTATTAAAGGGATATATGTAAGTATCAAGTAATATGTCAGTAAAAGGTATTTTCATCAGCTAATATATAATTCTACATTTAATTTATTCCAAACTTAACATTAATTATTGTATTTTTTACATCGCAGCTGCAGTCAGTCATGTTCTATAAAGGATTGAGGGGAAAAATACCAGATCTATTAAATAAACCGCATTTATCATTGCAAGAGACTTTGACATATATTCTTGTGCAATACTTCACTGTATTCATAAGTAAAATCATATAATATTAGTCTAACAAACAATGTATTTTCAAATCCTTTGCAATGACGCCATGCCAACTCTCTCTCTCTCTCTCTCTCTCTCTCTCTCTCTCTCTCTCGAGGTCATGGGGTTCCTCTGTTCTATCTTCTGCGTGATAGTATTATTTGTATAATTTATATACCAATTATCACATAGTTTTCACTGTGATACATACATGATTAAAGGGCATAGTGTGAAGCTTCGTAAGAAAACTCCTTTGCAGGATGAAGGAAGTACTTTTATGGTGTAAGAGTAGTTGATAATTGGAATTTGCTAAGCGAGGAGGTAGTTAATGCTAACTCAATCCATAGGTTTGAGGACAGGTATGATAAGTATCACTAAGTGTATATATATATATATATATATATATATATATATATATATATATATATATATATATATATATATATATATATATATATATATATATATATATATATATATATATATATATATATATATATATATAATGCTGGATGATCACTATAAAACATGTGATGGCAATATATGCATAGGGCCACGGGGAAATAAAGACTATAGCAGAGGACCATTAAGCGTCTTTCATGTATTTCAGATATACATCCTCAGGGCAACTAAATATACAATATAAAACGAAGTTCAAAGTAAACATCAGGCCCAGAATATAGCTACAATTTATACAATTATTGCAAATCATACAAGATGTACTAAAAACAATTTTTACAGCATCAAGAAGTCTAAATTACACAAATGTCATAACTTACAAAAACTAATTAATATGTCATGCATGGGTCAGTTACTACAATGTTTCTAACAACTTTCTAGGAATTAAAAAGAGTCAGTTGACAATCAAATATATAAAGGTTATTTATCGCAATCAAATCAGAAAGAAAAAAAATTAATCCATCCAGCACAAAAGAAAAAGCCAAATGCAGCAAATACAAAACAAAGAAAATAGAAAGAAAACTTTTTAAAACGAAATTTTTTGCTTAAAAAAAACAAGAATATTTACTTCATAAAATTTCACCACACTAAAATTACTTATAGGGTGTATATATTCAATACTTATACAAACATATACACATGCCTCATTCCCCCTTGTATGGGTGGTGGCCAAGCCAAGAAACGCACATTCACCACGACCCACACACACTTCAACCACTCCTCTCATCTTCTTGGAGATAAAGGGTTGCCACGTCTCCCCCCCCCCCTTCCACCCTGTTTGGATCATCCATAAGGTAAGCAGGCAAGGATATTCTACAATAAGGCCCGACAGCCGCAGCTGGTTTACCCCCACCGCTTCATCACATGGCAAGTCCCCTCACACCCGTCCACCACAGTTCACTGAGTTAGCAGGTGCGAGAAATCCCTTTGGGCCGCGTCATATATGCACAGTTTTCCTCCACTCATTCCTATCTCTTGCACGCACTCTTCCCTGTTCCACTGACATTTCACGTGCATTCAGTGCTCTTTTCACGCCATCCATCCATCTTATTCGATGTCTCCCTCTTGACTTAACTCCAATCACTTCTGCACTCCACAGTCTCTCTTCGCTATTCGTTCATCACTCATCCTTTCCATGTGTCCAAACCATCTTAACACTCTCTGATCTAACCTATCCGACAGCTTCTTTCCAACACCCGTTCTCTGCCTGACATCCTCATTTTTTACTCTATCTATTCTAGATACACAAGTCATATCTCTAAAACACCTCATCTCTATTACATTCAACTTCTTACTTGTCATCCTCTCTTGCATTCCAAATCTCTTCTCCATACAATGCTGTCGGCACAATTACACCTTCATATATCCTTCTCTTTGCAGTCGTTCCCAAATACCTATTTATCATTACATTTTTCAACCCACCTAAACATTTACTTGCTTCCTTCATTCTGTGATTTACCTCTACATCAACTCGTCCACTCCTTGACACATGCGACCCCAAATACTTAAAACTCTCAACTTCTTCAAGTAACTCCCC
>JAXCGZ010009701.1:12500-65000 GCA_037179515.1 Halocaridina rubra | reverse complement strand
AGTTGTACTTTACGATGGTGACTTACATTAGATACTGTGAATTTTTTCTTTCTCCTTTCTTTTGTAACTTCAATGACTAATAAAACGCAAATAACTGGGAGATGAAGAAATCTATTCTGATTTAGGTGACCAAAATATAAAGACACAATTGGAAGAAGAAGATTTTTTGGATTAGGTGACCAGAATGCAAGTAAATAATGATAAGAAGAAGGTGTACTTTAGAGACGGCAGCAGCTAGTTGTTAATGAGTCAGTGGAGTGGATCTGTAGTTATTTTTCTGCCACGCCCTTTTTTTTCTATTCTCCTCTTTAATATTGAACTTCGCCTTTTTAGCCATTGCTGGAGCATGAACAGAGTTTTACATTTGTACAAAATATCAGAGGTTTGTATGTACGTCATTTTGTTTGTCTTTGTTTATTGTTGGTTTGTTTATGTCTGGAGATCTTGCGGGAATCGTAATTTTGTCTGTTTTTGGACGAAGAAAAAAAAATTGTTTAGCGCTTATATTGCAGTGGTATTAAGAATTGGTATTATACCAGTGTTTTACCACGTTTTGTACAGGTTTTGGTGTATGTTTACTTTCGCTTCCCATTAGGAACAAATCTGGAAATTTTTTATAACGGGTTTGGATAGTAGATTTTCACCCTCCGTTAAGAAAGGAACTGATTATTAAAATATTTATTTTATATTTGTTTTGGAAGTTCTTCAGTGTTTTGTATTTTAATTCCTTCATTGGTGGTGTGACAGTAAACGTTTAGCTGAAACTTTCATTTTTTTATTGGTAAGAATTACGGTAATCTAAAACCTCTTGATGGGATCCTACCATGCCTTTATCTTACCATATAAACATGTATTGGTGGCTTATAAACTAAAAGTAAATATTTATTTTATGCACGTAACGAAGCCAGACTGACATTACGTAACTAACCTAACTTAACTAAACCTATAAAACAAGTTCAGAAAGAAATAGATTAAACTTAGAAGGGGTGCTTAAAATGAATCTTGACTGTCATAGTGCTAAAGCAACCTTCACTAGCCTGTTATCCAGCCATGATCACACATATCTTATTTAACTATCATTACCTTTGGAATTTATAGTATAGAAAAATAGTCTTTGGGTCAGAAAAAATGCCCCTAAATATTGTTACAACGACAGGCCAGATTATGATAATATTCAGAATACCTTTGGTTTTTTGAACAGTTGCCTTTGGTTTGTGAATTACTGGAGATGCCTTGTCATAATTGGTTTAGGAGTGTTCTTCCATGCCAAAGAGTGCCAGTGTCTGGTTTAGTAAGAATTTTTTTTTAAAGCATTTGCAAACCCACATTTCAGGATTGTTGCCTGTACTTTTGTAATAGTAGATATGTATGAAGAGTGGCTTTTACAAATATTTTTGCTTTGTGATATTACAATAGAAACACACGTGAAAATATTATGTAGTACTATTTATTCACTAAATTACAATAACATATTGGAATGTATAATCTTTGGGATGTCATTTTAATCCAACTTATATTTTGCTCCACAGGACCCCTCGGAAACTGAAAAATGTCCCATTGACCAAAAATATAGACTTTAGTTTCTCATCCAGTAGCTAAAGTAGTAAAGTGTTACTTTCATTTGCAGATGAGTGTAGTTTGAAGATGACTGCCTTATATGCTTGGGGTGCTAACAGCCACGGGCAGTTGGGCCTGGGCTTTGTCAGTGAGCAGGTGAGTTCAGTAGTTAAAAACTTACACATCATTGCTCTACATCTGAAAGGCACTACAGTACTCGAAGTTTTCATTCTATTATCATTTTGTATTTTATTATAGAGCTAATATTTAGATTTATGAAAATATTATATGATGAACCCTGGTGTTGGTAAAGAACTATTGAAGGAGTAAGGATGTGTGGGGTATGATAGCGCCCTGCTGTCTTCCTGTTTTTGTTCAATTGTGGCCACTCCACTGGCTCCTGCAGGATATGGCGTCAAAATTAAAAAAAGTCTGAGATTTATGGCTTACGTCAATGTAATATAAATTCTTTCCTGTTTTGGGGGCTGCTGAAGCTAAGTGATAGAATAATACACGAGTCGGGCAGCAAATAATACGGGTTGATCCAACCAAGGGGCGTTTAGAAGAGCATCCAGCCTTAAATCCCCTTCTCCAAACCTCCATTTTAATGGGGTCTAATAGTAACACATAACATGGTACTCATTTAATCTCTTGTTTTGAACAATTCTATGCGACTCACATTTGAATGGGAACTAATTGTGAGACATAAAATGGTGCCTATTTAATCTCTCTTTTGTTGCACAGGTGACGTTACCAACGCGAGTGGAGGATTTACCAGATAATATAAGTGAGGCGTCTATACGCCTGGCAGTGGGAGGTGGAGGCCACACCTTTCTCCTTACTGCTCAGGGCAGAATCTTTGGTGCTGGATGGAATAATAATGGACAGGTACTATTATTTTTATTTTTATTTTTTTATTATTAGTAGTAGTATTAATAATACAATCCCAGCTGGAGATAATCAAAAATTCTAACCATACCGCTCCAGCATGGGAAGCTACTTGGTGAGGAAAAGAAAAAACAAAGATAGAAGAGAATTAAAGCATATAAATTGGTACAACTCAATATTGCAATGCTGTCTTTATTCCACTGTGATTTTAAGAATTCCTTAGTTGCAATACTCTGATAATGAATTAGCCTCAAGTGACTGAGTATATACTTTCCTTATTTTATGAAATATTTTCAATATAGCATGGTTAAGTTATTCCTTTCCTTTTTTGTTATCCCAGGGAAGCAAGAATACCTCCTCCGTGTTCCCCTGGGTGTTGTAAAATTCGACTAAATTGGGCAGAGTAAGGGGCCCAAGAAGTCCCTCGTTTTTATTTTCTTCCCACAAAGAGTCAAATTTTTACTTTACCTGAGCCACTACCCTTATATGGGGGATTATGGATTATGAATATAGATATTTATTTTAGCTATGTTTTAAGAAATATCGTTTTTGATGCTTTTAATTTGACTTTCAGTATATTACATTTTCCATCATAGATACTAAAGCTTAAGAAATCCTTTGAAATATTAGATAATCATAAATTTCATCATTTAGAGGGCATGAGATATCACTCTTCTATCTTTATGTCTATTCCAAGTAATTTCCAATTACCGCACTTAAAGGATGCTTAAGGGAAACACCATGGCACCTTAGCACCTTTTTGCATTACAAATTTTATTTTGTTGAATTCTAGATAGTTATAGGCATCAAATCTAGTCCATAGTAAATCACTCACTATAATTGTCACTCAAGATTTGCAGACTGATTAGTACAGTACAGTATTTAGAAATATTTTCAGAAAATGTATTTAGATGTTTTTTACTTTAAGCAAAACTAATTACTGTATATATCTATTGTGAAGGTTGGAGATGGCACTCATGGTCGGTCAGTGCCAGGGTTCCAACTTATTCGCGGACTTGAAGGTCACCACATGATCGGAGTAGCATGTGGTTGGTCTCACTCTGTAGCTCTTAGCCGTTCTGGGCAGGTTTGGGTATGGGGCTCTAATAGCCATGGTCAATTAGGGCTTCCTAAGGATGAGGTGAGTACTTTTATTTTTCCATTGTCAGTACAGTATATTGTTTATATGTCAAAGTAATACTAATGTAGAACATAGTATACCCCAGTACAAAGGCTCACTGTGTTACGAACATTCACAGATATGAGCAAAAACCTACCCATTATCTACCCATGTATTAATAGATGTATTACTGTACTGTATTATTATATTATTATTACTGTATTAAAATTCATTAATTCTGTCTACTTGATGTTAGTATACAAGTGTCTTAGTACAGTACTGCATAAGTATGTACTGTACAGTACTTTTTTTTTACCGCAACACAACTTACGAACAATTCTACTTACGATCGGACTTCTGGAACCTGACTTCTTCGTAAGTTGGGGAGTGTCTGTATATCATATGGCGGTGTGAAAGAAACTTGAAACTTTTTGCTTGCATCTTGAGTTTCTTTGAGTTTTTATATAGGTTTTTATAATCATATAAATGATATGGAGACAATTCATCCTCTGTGCTGAACCCTGATCAGAGAAGCCAAAAGATTTGATGATTGTGAAGTTTTAACTTTTTATTTATTTTCAGGTGCCTTTCTCAAGCCTTCCTATATGTTTGGACTTGACAAATGTCGTGAGCGTTGCTGCTGGCCTTCGTCACACTGCTGTTGCCACAAGGGATGGCAGGGCATACACATGGGGTCAAGGTCATAGAGGTCAGTTGGGTCACATTGACAGTGAAGGTCAAGTTGTAAAACTGCAACCCATCCCTCGAGTGATGGACCATATTGAGGGCAAGGTGAGTCTTGCATATAATTGCTTTATTAGGTACATTGAAAATGTCAGGCCTCACGGCAGAATATCCTTTCCCATTTATCCTGCAGATAATTCATGCAGGGAGGTTGGGGGGGTGGCATCCCATTATCCCCAAGGAGCTAGGGAGAGTGTTCAAGGTATATTCTTAAGAAGGTATGTGCTTTGACTCGGCCACCTCCTTACTTAGGAAACTGCACCCATTGTTTATGTGTGGGAAGTATATTGTATGGATTTATTCCAGACTCTGATTTGCACTAACTGCTGCAATACAGAGTTTAATGTTATTTAACAATTTAGAACTGTACATGTGAATCTCAGATTATGGGATTGTGTTAGTGCAGTGGTCAGTGTTCAGCTTTGGAAGTGACAAACTCATGTTCAAGCCCACTGCGGGGCTTGAACATGCCACCTTTAATTCCCCAGCTCCAACTCGTCTGTTTTCATTCTCATCTTAATGGGATTAATAATAATACATAAACCAGCACACAACAACAACAATAGGTGTTTGTGAAGCTTCAGTGTGGGTTATTAATACACGTATTTATATCAGTTACTATGAGGAACGCGATTATTTTGTGTGCTCTAACTTGACCACCCCTTTTCAAGGTGAATTGTTGCCATTGTATAGGTATGCATGTGTTAGATATCTTTTCAAAGACTGGTGATATTACAGTCATAGTCATACATTGATTATTCCTACAGCTGAAGATTTTTTGAACTTAAATAGGAAGAGTTCGATCCTAAGTCTTCCTTCGGTTACGGTTCTTTTTCTATCCCTACATCTACACTGAATATTCATGGCTATTCATTACACATCTCTTGTTATCCCTTCACATCTGACAAGTCTTTACACTCTCCATCTCTGTTTCTCTTTATATATTCTTCATGCCCAGGCCCAATGAGGGCCGTTTTATTTTATTTTTTTGGCCCGTCCTGGTATTAAAAAAATAAATAAAATATTAATCACAAGACACTAAAACTGTTAAGTGTATTTACTACATTTAGGCTGATAAACCTGAAAATATGAAACTTTTTTTTATTTAACATACTGCCATGTCCTGTTGAAGCCAGCATTGTGCAAAAAAAGAAAAAGGAAAGAGAGATCATCATACTATTTGTATCCTTACTGCTTCTATTAGCCATAATGTGACACGGAAAAAGGAGAAAGATATTGCCTGCCTATTACTACCGTATGTCTTTTTGTCTTCTCTTACAACACCCAGGGAAATAGGTGGGGTTTTTCTCTCCTGTATCCATGGATATACTTTCATTTTTTTTATTTGCCATTTTATTTATCACTCAGTCACTATTTGACTTGGGGTGGACACATATAAGTTGTAATTGGGGCATTAAGCTGGATGTCCTTCCTTATTCCTTGCGATGGGTGCAAACTCAGGTCTGTCACTTCCTAAGTTGAGCGCTTTAACCACTCCACTACTGCTGTCCTCCCCCATATGAAGGAATATATTCACTGTATATACGTTATTAATAATATACTCTCAGCATACAAAATAATGAATTGGTTTTGCAGGTCCTAAGTGTTGCTTGCGGCCAAAACACGACGTATGCCCTGACTGCCGAAGGTCACGTTTTGGCATGGGGTGACAATAAGTGGGGACAACTAGCCCATGATCCAAGGTACGTTTTCTTTGATGTAGTGACGAGTTGGTATTCTTAGCATTGTAATGTGTAATTATGCATCACTGTATTTTACAATATTATCTTTAATGAAGTAATGCTTGTGTTTTTATGTCATTTATTTATTCAAAATTATTCCAAGGCAGTGTGCAGAAGGAGACTAACTGGTGGAAGTAAAAGGAAAGGTAGTGAATGGTGGAATGAGCAGGTGAGTGCAGTACTGGCTGAAAAGAAGCAGGCGTTTGAGGTATGGTTGCATGTAGGTAATTTAGAGGCGTATGAAAGGTATTGAGCAAAGAGGAGGTTAGTCAATGTAAGGTGGGGTAGATGCTTATCTGAGAATTTTGAAAGGAATAAAAAGATGCATTGGAAGGAAATGAAAAGAGTGAGGAGAGGCGAGTCTGGTAGGGAGGCGAGGATGAAAGGAAGTGATGGGCAATTGCTAGTAGATGAAATAAAGGTGAGAGAGAGATGGGCTAAATATTTCAAGGAACTGCTAATGATGAAGATGATAGAGAGGCAGATATTGTGGCTGTGGGAAATGAATGGAGAATGCCAATGTAAGTTGATGAGAATGATAGAGAAATAACGAAAGAGGTGGTACATTTGGTACTGAGAGCAATGAAAGCAGGTAAAGCACCAGGGATAAATGGGTTTTATGTTGAATGCTTGTCAAAAGGTGTGGAGGCATTAGTGGAATTGATGGTTAGGTTGTTGAATGTATGTTTCAGGAAAGGGAGGGTCCCATTTGATTGGAGAAGTGCATATGTAGTTCCACTTTACAAAGGGAAAGGAGATAAGTATGAGTACTAGTTTTAGAGGAATTAGTTTGTTTAGTGTAGTTGATTAGGTATATGGAAGTGTGTTAATCGAGAGAATTAGGAAAGGTACTGAGAGCTTGATTGAGGAAAAGGGTGCGTGGATTAGGTGTTTATGGTAAGACAGTGTGTGAGAAGTTCTTAGAGAAAGGTAGGGACACTTTTTGGGCCTTTATGGACTTACAGAAAGCATACGACAGGGTTGATAGAGAGGGGATGTGGAGTGTGTTGCGAATGTATGGAATAAGTGGAAGTTTGCAGAAAGCAGTGAAGAGTTTTTACATGAATGGTAGAGCATGTGTGAGAGTTGGGAATGGTATGATTGATTGGTTTGAGGTGAATGTAGGATTACGTCAAGTTTTTGTAATGTCTCCATGGTTGTTTAATATGTATATGGATGAACTGATAAGGGAAGTAAATGAAAGAGTATTAAATAGAGGTTTGGAAGTAGTGGGTGAGAATGGAAGGTAGTGGAAATTGAATCTGTTGCTATTTGCAGATGATACTGTACTGGTGCTGATACTGTAAAGGAACTGACTCATTTGGTGACTGAGTTTGTTAGGGTGTGTGAAATAAGGAAGTTGCCAGTGAATATTGGTAAAAGTAAAGTCAAGAGATGCATTAGGAGTGTTAATGATGACATTGAATGCAGTAGTGAATGGGGAGTTACTTGAAGAAGTTGAGAGTTTTAAGTATCTGGGGTCGCATGAATCAAGGAGTGGACAAGTGGATTCAGAGGTAAGTCATAGAGTGAAGGAAGCAAATAAATGTTTAGGCAAGTTGAAAAGTATGATGAGAAAACGGTATATGGAAATGAATGCAAAGAGAAGGATATATGAAGGTGTGATTGTGCGGACAGCATTGTATGGAGCAGAGACTTGGAATGCATAAGAGGATGAAAGGAACAGGTTAATGTGATGGAGATGATGCGTTCGTGACGTATGATTGGTGTATCTAGAATAGATAGAGTATAAAGTGAGGATGTCAGTCAGCGAATGGGTGTTGAAAGGAAGCTGTCAGATAGGTTAGATCAGAGTGTGTTAAGTTGGTTTGGACACATGGTAAGGATGAGTGATGAATTATTAGCGAAGAGAGTGTGGAGTGCAGAAGTGATTGGAGTTAGGTGAAGAGGAAGACTTAGAATGAAATGGATGGATGGTGTGAAAAGGGCACTGAATGCCCATGGAATGTCAGTGGAGCAGGGAAGAGAGCGTGCAAGAGATAGGAATAAGTTGAGGAAGATTGTATATAGGTGACACGGGCCAAAGAGAATTCTCGCACCTTGCTCAGTGAACTGTCATGGACAGCTGTGAGGAGAGTTGCCATGTGATGAAGTGGTGGGGGTAAACCAGCTGCAGCTGTCAGACCTCATTGTAGAATATCCTTGCCCACCTACTTTGTGAGGGACCAAAGGAGGGGAAAGGTGGCAACCCTTTATCCCCAAGGAGCTAAGAGGAGTGGTTGAGGTATGTGTGGATTGTGGTGAATGCATGTGTCTTGTCTCGACCACCCCCCTTACAAGGGGGAATGAGGCCGGGTATATGTATGTATTTCAGTTGATGGAATTTTCCAGGAACACTCCAAAATGTTTTAAGTCTGGTTAGATCTTGTTTTATAAGGTAATTAGGATTACAACTCAAAACACTGTAGTTTACTTCTTTAAAAGAAGAATACTTCCTTTCCTGGAACCTGTATGCTGTCATTAACGAATACATCATATTGTTTTTTTTATGATTTGTACTATACCTTTTGTACTTTTTTGGAATAGTTTTAAAACTTAATATAAAATTTTATAAAACTGCACCTTTATCTAAATGGATGCCACAGGGGCTGGTAATATACTGGCTGCAGGTTCAATCCCGGCCCGTATTTGAATTGGCTTTCTCTGTCTCATGTCGTTATTGTTTTAATTGAGCAATTATTCTGAGGGGTCAGTGATTTATTATAGGTCTACCGGATTATTTAGCTATTGCTTGACCACCGGGTGCATGTGACTGGAGAGGGGGCCCGGGCCTGGTAGGTATATAGTCAGTTTGTAATATTATCAGTCACTTGCCCCTGCCTTTTGTTAATGACTTTGAACCTTTTGTACAGGAATGTAGCTTATTTTACATGCCCGCTGACAATCCCTCACAACTATTTTGGCGGAGAACGAGTGACGTGGCTGCGTGCAGGTTGGACTCACTGCGTTGCAGGTGTTGCCTCTGGTGCCGTGTACATTTGGGGAAGAGCAGACTATGGACAGCTTGGACCATCAGAGGATGAAGGAGAGGATTCAGGGTCTGACACCACGACTAATGAAGTTCCTGCCATGAGATTTAGGTAAGGCACAATGCACCGAATTTCCTTCAGTGTTGAAATGTTTGTCTGTGACTTTCATTTTACTGCATGTTTGTTTCCTATTTGAGAGAATATATCAATGCAATGCAGATATGCACATTCGTAGTGCAACTACATATGCAAACATGATCAAAATATCGGGGTCTTGTAAGGATAACTTAACCTCAGAACCCCATTTAAAGTTTAATACATATATACATATACGCACATGCCTCATTCCCACTTGTAAGGGGGGTGGCCAAGCCAAGAAATGCGCATTCACCACGATCCACACGTACCCCAACCACTCCTCTTAGCTCCTTGGGGATAAAGGGTTGCCATGTCTCCCCCCCCTTCCACCCTGCTTGGGTCATCCACAAGGTAGGTGGGAAAGGATCTTTTACAAAGTTAAATAACCCTTTAAATTATGGTTACGTTAGGTTAGGTGGCTTGCCCTGTAAATTTGGGTAAGCCTAGAGCACTCTGGGAGTACTAATCTTTATTTGATCAAAATCTTGGGATCTTGTAAAGATGAAGACCACCATGTGAATATAAGTAACCACCCACATTTTTAGGTCAGGTTAATTGCGGTGATTTGCCTTGTATATATGAGTAACCCGAGAGTTATTCTTCTTTACAAGATCCAAATCTTATGTTCAATAAGTGGTTCAGCATCTTTATTCATATTTTTCAGGTACATTCCAAATTGTTTAAACCTCAACAAGAGAATTCAAGTGATTGCTTGTGGCTCAGAACACAATTTAGCCTTAATTGGGGGCGCTGGAGAGGACGCTTCACTCTTTACCTGGGGTTGGAACGAGCACGGCAACTGCGGCAATGGGACAACCGTGAACATTAATCGTCCTGTAAAAGTGACACTTCCCGGTAGTCTGCGAGTGATTGGAGCTGGTTCTGGACATTCCTTTGCTCTTGTGAAGCTTTTTTGATGTCTGTTTCAAAATACCCGGTGGTTAAATACCCAAGATTCGCAGACCTAAAGTGCATTTTGGTCTTAAGATATGTATGGATATTTGGATTTTCTCAGTGGGTTGAAGGAGAGTGTTTTTGAGTTCTTGTATATGCTTTACTGTTTGTGATTCTCCTGGCAGCCTGTTCTGCAATATTTTTAATCTGTGGCATGACCTGACCAAAGTTTTACCGCCTCATTTTGTTGACCTTGACTGATCTTCAGGTTTGCGCGTTTGAAGAGCGAATTTTTAGCTTTTTTTAACATTTTGGGAAGGATTATACTGTTTTAGCTTTCATATGGAAAAGATATTCCACAAGCCTGATTTTTTATTTTATATTTGCACATAATATTTAAACGAGAAACTTGATGATAGACTTGAATACATGCTAGTGTTATGCTACGCCTTTTGTGGACAGTTCTCAGATTATTTGCATTACTTCATGAAAAAGAACTGAATATTTTTGCCTGACAATATTTTATTTTTACAGTGCAATGCAGACATTGGCAGCTGAGTAATGTATTTAGCAATATTTACTAATATTTCATCAATAGTTTTACAATACAACCACTAGAGTGCTGTTTCTAAGAGGGAATTTATATGGCCATCTCTTATTTAGAAAGATTTTACTCACAATAACTGTTTTATAATTATTCAGAGAAATAGCAAGGTATCTTGCCATCATTAACAGTAAAAGTGGTTTCTATGTTTCTTTGTGATAACGATCCATGATCTTGATAACCATTTATATTTATTCATGGAAAATTTTTGGAATGTAGATAGAGCGAAACAGAGCAGGGCATCTTGCCATCGAAAATAGTAAACTAGGTCTCGTTTCTTTGTGATAATGATCCATGAATTGCTCTCTAATGAAGATTGAATTTAAGAGATATAAAAAGTGGTTCCCTTAAAAGTGAAAATACTCCATATTTTAATAGTAAGTTTTAGTTAGGTTAAGAATTTTGATACTGATTCAGGAGCTATATTGACGTGACTTATAAGGCAGCTCAGTAACTTATACTTTACACTATTATCCACGAAAAATATGTTGAACCTCACAGGGGAACCGAACTCATGTCATAAGCTACATATTTATACACTGAGGTTCAACGTATTCTTCGTGGATAGTAGTTTATTACTAACATCACGGTTTCATTGTGCATATATATAAACTTATTCTTTTGATATGATATATTTAGAGGACATGGAATAGCCTTTGTATTAACAACTCTTTTTCTTATGTAATGGTTAAGTCTTTACCATATTCATTATCGTGTCTTTTCTACTAGAGTAAGGTAGAGAGATATGTATATATTGAATATTAGTCATGTTGAAAACAAAGCATTAGTATTTTTTAACTCGTCATGACAGTGTTAAGTGCAGTTATTAATTTCCTAAAAAAAAAAAAAAAAGGTGCTCATTGGTGTACAGGGACAGGATAGTAGATAAGCTTTCCAAGGACAAACAGACAGATTGGTTTTCTATTTCATATTAGCTTTGTAGGCCTTTAGACTACTTGTGGGTGTGGGTGCGTTTTTACTTTCAACAACATGGTCATATCCCATTGATACTCATAGGGTGCCCACAACTAAACAAAACTGAGAGGCATAAACACTTTTGGTATAACATTTTATTATTATTATTAACCATACCCAGCTTGAAAAAGTCAAAAGACTATAGATCAGATGGCTCTAACAGGGAAAGCAGCTTGGTGAGGAAAAGGAAAAAGAGAAAATAGAATTATAAAAAAATGGTTCAACTCGGGATTGCAACTGTCATTATTCCACTTTAATAATTTTGCAAATTATGAATCATTCTTGAAAAAAAATACAATTCATTAGTTATACTAAATTATTCGTTTCCTCTTAATATCAGAGATGCACCAGTATTTCCACTTTCATGTAGACTGATTTGTAGGTATTCTACAAAAGCTATATATTCTGCATTCTCTCTCTCTCAAGGCATTTAATATGACCAATAAATGCAGTGAGCTCCTTGTTTTAGAAAATTTTATATAAATATACCAGCCTTTTATAGGAAGTTGATTGGATGATCTTGATCTTGCTCTTTGTGTGAAGCAAGCTGAGCACCATAATGGTTTATAGAGCTGAGAATCATTACTTTCAAAAATAACACAAGCATTACATATATCAATTCAGTTTTTTTTACTGCATGCAGTGCACATGTATATACTTCCAGCATTTGCGTCATTGTGAGAATGATGGAGAGAATTCAGTGTAGAGTATAAATATATGACCTTGCTGGCTGTATTTTTCTGAATGGGACAAACTTGGTTTATTAAAAGTTAACCAGTATTGGAGAATATATATGAATTGTAAATTTTTTTCAATACGAGTGTGACACCAGCATAGGCAAAGAATGTTTCCCTAATTGGGCCCATTGCCAAGAAACCATAAAACAAGGAGAAACAGAGTTGGGGAGTGTTGTGCTTATCAGTTGTAAAGCGATAGTAAGAGATGTGTAATGAATATGCCAGAATATATGGTGTAGATGTAGGCATAGGAAAAGAACGTAACTGCATAAAGATTTAACAGCGAGCCGTCCTGGGCAGTCCTATTTAAATCCAAAAACCCTTCAGTTGCAGTATCAACATGCATCTGATGCCATAGGCCAACTTTCTTCTGCATGGTATATATGAGGAGTCAGATTTTTTTTTTTCCCATGGAATACTTAGGAGAACTATATGTAGATATGCTTCTTGGATTTTTTATATTATAAAAATGGGCACAGCCATGTTGTTAGTTTGATTAATTGTTATGATCTATCATAATTAATGACTGATAGTTACTTGCTAATTTCTGGTCCTGATGTGTATTACTATTAACCCTTTCGTGCACGGTGACGCCAATGGCGTGTATAAATTTTTGGCATCCATTTGAACAAAAATATTATTTTAAAATATTTACGCCAGTGGAGACATTTTTTGGTTGAGAGTAAGTTTCCTCACTCTCTACCGAATGAACTTATTAGCAACCCTCTCCACTGACGTGGCTTTAAGGGCAAGGCATAAAACAAAGGCAGTTTCCGTCTCCCTCACTCATCACTCAGACCGCACATCACTATGCACACTTTATTTTCCATGTCCATAAACGGTCCTATGAATTATTCTCTTATTTTTTTTTTTTATTGATTCGTGAAAAACTACAACAAATAACGAAGTCATTGATATACTATTTATAATGATTAATGTAGGTTTGAAGGAAGAAATTGGCTAAGAAACAAGCTATCTTGGAGTCCAAAAAAAACTGTCGGCCAGAGACAGGAATTCACAAATGAGCATAGGAAAGAAAACTTATTGAAACTTATGGTGTGCAAAAGGGTTAAAATGAGAACAGAGTATGGTACTGTAGAGTTTCTGTTGAATAAAAATGTATTTCCAGATTTAATTCCTTTTGAATATATAAATATAAAATTTTGCTCAACTTACTGTAGTCATTGGTATAAAGAAAATTAAATTTTGTCGTGCTATTGTGGAGTTAGTTTAAAAAACATATAAAAAACTGAAAAGATTGAACTGTAATTACGGAATTGAGTAAGTTTTATATCCATGGTTTTATTACCAACATTGAACTGAGAATTTGAAGTTTTGTGCTGTGTGAGCTCTTTGTTTTATTTCATTAAGAAGCACAGAATCATATGGGCCACTTGAAAAATATAATCTGGCTGGAGAAAACGGTGAACATTAATACCAATAGGAAGTTGCACAGTTCTGGCATGGTACAGTCACTAAATTATTGTTTTTCATCATTATTATTATTATGAGTGTGGAGGCAGGGAAAAACATATGGGGGTTTTGTGACTTTTCAAATGAGAAGGGAAAATAAGAGATTAAATAAATGCAAATAGGCTTAATTCATTGATGACTATAATGAATCTGTATGCAGGCATAACGTGCGTACTTCACTATTGAATTGTCAAACGTAGATATGGTTATAAAAGTGCTAGCTTGACTTGGATTTCAGCATTGCAGTGTATCCATAGCTTCACATGAAAATCAGCATTGCAGTGTTGCCATAATGTAATAATTGTAAATTTATATAAGTAACAGTGTCAGGAGAAACTGACTCCTGTCTTTGTGTATTTGTATAGAAAGTTATATTTTGAATGAATGAAAACATGATTTATTAAACAATTTATAACTGCTTTGTTCATTTATATCCTTACAATTAATTAATGTTTTTATTTAATGGATCTTTTGAAGAAATGTAACCCCAAAGTGCTTTGGAGTTATTCATAATTCAAAGACAAATCACCACACCTACTCTTAACACTTTTCAGGGTTATTTAACTGTACATAGGGTTCTGAAGGTTTCTCATCATTACAAGAACTGACTTGATACCAGAATTCATGCCTCTTGAGTTTTTTATCAATATTAATGTAATGATTTCTGTAACTCTGCCAGAAATAGTACAGATTTTGAAATTACTATTTACTGGAGTACATATACATTATTGCATACGTGCATATACAATGTTCGCAGTCCCTCTTGTAAAGGGGTGGCTGAGTCAAAGCACACTGTCGCTAAAAAAAGTACACTAAGTTCCTTGATGATAAAGATCTGCCACAATCTCCAACCAACCTGGCTGGGTCATCCACTGAGCAAGTGGGCAATGACCTTGAATATTTTTTTTATACACAAGTCTTTCCTTCTCCTATCAACATTTGCTCACAGTCACTTCAGACCTCATATATTGAACAATATCAACTCATACAATATTTCCCAAAACCCAACCACAAGTGGCTTGATCCTGGGTCTAAGGGCCTGATTTCACTCCGACGCATTTCCAGCACTTATGTGCCCTTTACCATCTTGGATATCAAAGCCTATCCTGAACAGAGTATCAAACAACCAGTCTCTGCAATTTCCTTGTTATAGAAAATATCTAACTGCCAATTCATAGCTCTTCCAAATTTAGCAGAAGAGCTAAAGTATAATATTATTACACACGCACAATATGAAGTGCTAAGTTATTTAACTATTCCCCCTCCCAAAAATATGCCATGCCTTGCACATATTAGCCAAGTGGCCTTAAGTAACAAAACTGAGTCAGCTTAGCTACAACATGCCTTAACCTCTTCTTTCGGTTGTGTTTCGACCATATAAAATAAATGGAAAGAATTAATAATCTGTTGCCATCAACAACGTTTCATATGCATACTCACCATCAAATTTCTAGGTTTCTCCTGTCAGGGTTGGCCACAGCAAATTAACTGTGTTTATCCCCAGCGTCCTCTTCCATCAAACTACACAAACTTGCTTTTAGTAGGTTGGCCATGGCACCAGCCACCCGTTGAGAGACTACGACTGAAGGAATTAGGATGCAACAAGGACTGGTCCAGACAGTTCCAGGTTGAGTCTTCCTTCAGGACGGTTCTTTCCTCATGCCTACATCTACACTGAATATTCTGGCGTATTCATTACACATCTCTTGCTATTCCATTACATTTGACAAGTCACAACATTCTGCACATCTGTCTCTTTTAATTTCCTTTTCCTCACATTTGTTATTATTTATGGAAGGTTCACAACTAATGGCCCCCCAGTACCCGGCATAGACGGGTGCGAAGAATCTCCGGGGATCGTGTTGACTCCACCATTGGCTTGAGGGCAGACACGCCTGGTGGTAGTAATGGTTCTGCTCTTAACCTTGCACCTCCTAATAGATCTACTTCTTTCACTCTTCACTATTCAAACATTCGTGGGCTGAACTCTAATCTTTCGTCTGTGGAACAGCACTTGGGCACTTTCCTCCCTAACCTCCTCCTCCATCTGAAACCCAGCTATCTATACATACTTCCACTGACCCATTCCAAATCGCTCACTATAATCTGTATACTCGTTTTTGTTCCAAAGGTGGGGTCTGTGCATACTGCAACACTAACACTCCTACTGTGAGGCTCATGGACCTCGAATCTCCTGACTTTGATGTTCTCTGGCAAAAAGTCTATCTCTCTACTACCACTATCATCCTTTGCTTCTGCTACTGTTCTCCAAACTCCACCGAGTTTGTGTCTTCCTTTGAATATCTGTCCTCGTGCCATGAGTCCTTGCTATCTTCTCACCCACATGCCGAAGTTCTCTACAGTGGAGACTTCACTGAACACCACAGTGAGTGGCTTCATTCTTCTCACACTGATGTGGGAGGAAGCGAGTTCCTTGCTTTCTCTATTACTCACGATCTGGAGCAAATTATCAAACATCCTACTCGCGTTCCTGATCGGCACGAACATGCTGCAAACACTCTTGACCTATTTTTTACTTCTAACCCTTCAAACTACTCTTATTCTGTGCTTTCCTCTCTTGGTAAATGTGACCACTCTATGATCTCGGTCTCTTTCATTTTCACTCCCCCACCACCAATCCCTCCTACTCAGCACCGCCTTTGGCACTTCAAGCGAAGCCAACATGAAAATTTGCGTAACTTTCTCTTTGACTTCCTATGGGATGACTACTGCTTTCGGTCCCGCAACCCTGATCAGGTAGCTCTAAAAGTTGCCGAGATCGTGACCGCGGGAGTGGAGGCGTACATCCCCTCTTCTACGAAAACTTTCTCTCCCCCTAAACCTTGGTTTGACCTTGCCTGCTCCATGGCTATCCAGGCTTGGAATCAGCCTCACCGATCTTACCAAGCCTCTCCTTCCGATTTGACTCGCTCTGCTTTTATTATAGCTAGGAATCGCTGTACTGCTCAGATTCGAAGGTCTAAGGCTTCCTTTATAAGAAGGAAAGTCGATGACCTTAACTCCTCTCCCACTGACAAATGCTTCTGGTCCTTAGCCAAAAACCTCTCCAAAAACTTCTGTAACTCAAGCTTTCCCCCTCTCATTCGTTCTGATGGTTCTATAGCTTGCTCTCCCACTGACAAAGCCACTCTCTTTGGCTCTCATTTTTCTGCCAACTCTTCTATCAACGATTCCAGCACACCTGTTCCTCAGTCTTTTCCCCTCTCTAACCCTATGCCCTCCCTTATCCTTTCTTCACGCAAAGTTCATAAAGTTCTTCGCTCGCTAAAGACGAACAAGGCATCTGGTCCTGATGGTATCCCTGCAAGGTTCCTTAAGGAGTTTGCAGATGAGCTGGCTCCCGTGCTTTGCCGTCTTTTTCGCCTCATTCTGTCAACCAGTATCTATCCTTCATCTTGGAAGCATGCTCTAGTTCAACCTGTTCCTAAGAAGGGTGACCGCTCTATTCCTTCTAACTACCGACCTATTGCTCTAACCTCCTCTATTGCTAAAGTTTTCGAAACTTTGCTCAATGCTCACTTCTTGAAACGCCTTGAATCTAACTCACTTATCTCCGATCACCAGTACGGCTTCCGCAAGGCAAGATCCACTGGTGATCTCCTGTCCTATCTTACTCATGCAAGGTCATCTTCTCTGAGGAACTATGGGGAATCCTTTGTCGGCGCCCTTGATATCTCTAAGGCTTTTGACAGAGTCTGGCACAAGGCTCTGTTGGCCAAACTCCTTGCCTATGGCTTTACCCCTTCTTTCTGTTCTCTGATTTCCAGTTTTCTTACTGACCGTTCTATATCTGTAGTTGTTGATGGCGCGACATCTAGCCTTTTCTCAGTTACCAGTGGTGTTCCACAAGGCTCTGTTCTTTCACCTACTCTCTACCTTCTCTTCATCAATGATCTTCTACGATCCCCATCTTCCTCTCTTCTTCATGCCTTTGCTGATGATTCTACCCTTCACTTTTCCTCTGCCTATTCTTCACAACCTTCATCTGTTACTTGTAATCAATCTCGTATCACTCTTTCTTCTACTCTTAACTCCGATTTGCAGAGAGTATCTGAAGGGGCATTCAAAATTTAGTTAAATTCAATGCCTCCAAGACACAGTTTCTGGCTATCTCTTTATCTTATTCTCCTCCTGATAACCCTATTGTCTTCGAAACTAATGAAATTTACCCTCTTAACTCTATCAATATATTAGTAATCTGAATAGCCTCTAACTTGTCTAGGAGGAATCACATAATCTAAATTTCTAAATCTTCATCCAAAAACTTGGGGTTTTTGTTTCGTTTTCGTCATTACTTTTCCTCATTGCAGTTACTTAAAATTTACAAAGGTCTTATCCGCCCCTGCTTAGAATACTGCTCACACATCTGGGGTGCTTCTTCCTTTACTTATCTTCTTGATAGGGTTGAATCTAAGGCAGTCAGATTCATTAATGATCCTTCTCTTACTTCTAAGCTGGAATCTCTCTCTCTTCGCCGTAAGGTATCTTACCTTTCGCTCTTCTATCGCCACTACTTCCATCGCTGCTCTGATGAGTTGGCGAGTTGCATCCCTCCTCCACTGTCGAGGCCGTGTAACACTCGCCAAACGGCCTCATCTCACAGGTACTGTGTGGAGCTTTGTAGCTCGTGGATTGGTCGGAGCAGCGAACTGTTTCTTCCCATCTACCTCCAGACTCTGGAACTCTCTTCCTCCTTCTGTCTTTCCTAATTCTTATAACTTTTCATCCTTCAAAAAACAGATCTATCGTAATCTCAGAGCCTAGTCCTCCATATTTCTGGGTCCTCTGTATTTTGACTGTTTTTTCTGTCTGTCGTTTTCCTATGTGTGACATTACCTCATCTCTGCCTTACCCTTAACCTTTTTCTTTTCCTTTGTCTTGGTATTTTCTCGTGCCCGGGCCATTATTGATGAGGGCAGTTTCAGCCTGTCCCAGTGTCACACTCTTAGAAAAAAAAAAAAAAAATCCTCACGTCCCTCCCCACCACATCATATGAACTACTAGTATTAAACCATATCTTTGTAAGTATAGCCAATGAAAGTATAATCTTAAGTCATGAATTATGACTGCTTTAGGAACACAAAAACACTGGTACCATACATTATGTAAATAAAATATTCTACAGTAGCCATTCGACATTTCATATTGAACAAATACATAAGATTATGTAATGCTAATAGGTTAGGTTACATACCCAGATGGGTAAGCTTGTCGATCATATATATGCTATGAAATTTCTTAACTCGTAATTCTAATGCCACTAATAGACTTAAGAGAATATCATGCACTAATATAGTGTATGAGTAAATAATATAAAATACAATAAGGCACCTTTGGAATTAATACTTTCTTAAATTAAGCATGGTTTTCTTATCTTATCCATTAAAAATTCCATCATATTTACTATAAAAACTGCAACCAAATCTCATCGTGTTATCAATTCAGTCAGGAAGAAAATCTTTACAATGAAAACTGGCTAAAATCTTGTCTTATGCGCATCTATCGAGTTACCTCTGGGAAAAAATCTTTAAGAATTTGTTTCTTGTTAACTTTCCCCATATTATTTCTTGGAAGAGCTTCTGAAATTTCAACAATTACAGAAGGAACCTGATAATGGGGCATGACCTCACGACTCCAAGCTTTTAACTCCACAGGGTCAAAGGGTTCCGACGCAGACCACTGAATGACAGCTGCAACCTGTAAGAATGAAGACTCTGTAAGGGTCCAATTTCCACTAAGGGTGGAGCAAGAATACCTCCAAAGTGTTTCTTCCCATATCATATCCATCAACTGAAAGAGATGGAGCGAGGGGACTGGGAATCCCCCCCTCCGTATATTCCACTCAAAGAGTCTAGATTTTTGCTTTGATTCAACCATCTACCTTATCAGTTTTGGTTTATACCTTTTAATAACTCTGGATGTGCACTAAACTACTCCAGAAGTCATATGAACAGCTGCAACTTTAAGAAGTCCCTAACAAAAAAGCAAACTGATGCACTAGATAATTTAAAAATATATTTGAAAAAAGACGACAATCTCTGGCAAAACAGAATACTAAAACAGATTACAAATTTCTGCAAAGACAGACTCCTTCTCCTTAGCAAACAAACTTCAATAGTATTCCTTAAAACTATATGATTCTATGCTATACAGTATCAATTAGCATGACACCTCTGTGACTGGGAGATATACATACCAATTTGCAATATATTATAACCGACAGATGCCTTTGTAATTGATTCTCCAACATTATTTAGTGTTAAATTCCACAAGCCAATTTTACAAATGATTTTCCAATGTCATAGTTATTTAGCGCGAAAATACACAAGTCATCTTTAATCAAAAATCTATCTCATCTACCCTTAACTTTTTTATTCCCACAAAAAAAACTGAAGCTCTCCTAGAATTCCCCCATCAAGTTCGGAAAAAGTATTTAGTGGAATGTGATATTATTATTCACATATAGGTATATTAGCAGATCTTAAATATCAAGTACAGAACTAATTCCGCAAAGCCCGCAAGTACAAATAATGTCTAAAAGACTTACCTTTTGGCCCCAAGTTATATCAGATACACCAACAACAGCAATATCCAAGATGTTGGGGTGGGTAAGCAAGTGTCGTTCTACATCTAAAGCGGATATTTTAAATCCCCCACTTTTAATAATATCCACACTTGTACGCCCAAGTATTCGGTAAGCACTCTGGGTGTACTGTGCTGTGTCACCTATAAATAAATATAGCAAAAAAACAAATATATAAGGTTGATACTATTTTTGTTATTATTAATCTGCAATTTGGAGATGGACGCAGACAGGCTGGAGCTTGGGAATTAAGGCTGGATGCCCATCCCAATTCCCCGCGGTAAGCTCGTTCATAGGTCGAATACTCTAACCACTGTGCTACTTTCGTCCCAAGATGTTGATATCATTTAAACACTAAATATATCGCATTATAAGCAAAGTGTAATATTTTGTTTACTACTCATAAAGTAATCTGTACAGAATAAAGAATATTATATAATAATATTATAAAGTTTGCAAACACGTCTCTTTGAATATTATACTATATAATAAAATTTGCAATAAAATTTCCTTGCAGTGTAAGTTCTTTGTACCATGATGGATGTCTAATTGGGATATGTGGTAGTGGGGGAGAAAAATAACACCATACGGTATAGATCTTTCAAATGCTGTAAGTTGAGACTGAATGAGATAAGGTGTGCAGTAGGGGTGGTTTAGCAAGGCCTCAATCAGATATTCTTTCGTGTTGCAAAACAACCAAAAGGATAAGTGACAAAGAATAGGTAGTCATGCAATTCTGCAGCCATAATTCAAAAGAAAATATCAGACAAAATGTCATAACTCTAAACGTTGAATAACTTACCCGTTCTGAACCAATTATTAGGTGTGAATTCTTTAGCAGTAGCCTGAGGTTTCTTCCAATACTCTTTAAATACATTAGGCCCCTTTACAAGTAATTCACCACACTAGAAGAAAAAAATATTTAATAATTTACCTACATATTTCTTCATAGTAAATGATACCGTCAAGTTCAAAAAGGTATATAAAAATCGAAGAACTGCAATAATAAGTGGCTAAGATAGGATCATTTATGAAAGATATACTAATACCACAATAAATGTTTTCATCCAAATATATTTTAATGCTTTGCATTACCATTTGTCCCCAATCATAAAAGGGATATGGACACAGTTTAGAGCTGGATAATTTTTTTTATTCTTTTCAAATGAGTGTGCCATCGAGAGGCAAGAAAACGGCCCTTATCAGGCCCGGGCTCCAAAAAAACATTCAGACGAAGACAAAGCAGAAGGTTGAGTACAAGGTAGAAATAAGGGGATGACAAATTATAGGAAAAGGACAGGCTGTAAAAATAGTTGAAGTCTTGAGGACCTAGAGATATGGCAGGATTAGGCCCTGAGATGATGATATATCTGCTTTTTGAAATAAGTAACAAGAATTAGGAAAGACAGAAGGAGGAAGAGAGTTCCAGCGTCTGGAGATAGATGGGAAGTAGTCGTTGCACCGACCAATCCGTGGGCTACAAATCTCCACACAGTACCTTTGAGACGAGGCCACTTGCTGAGTGCTATGCAGCCTCAGAAGTGGGGGAGGGATGAAACTTGTCAACTCATCAGAGCAGCAATGGAAGTAGTAGCGATAGAAAAGAGAAAGGGATGATACCTACAAGCGACGAATAAGAGAATCCAGATAAAAAGTACGAGAAGGGTCATTGTTGACTCTGATTGCTTTAAATTCAACCCTATCAAGTAAATAAGTATATAAAGAAGCACCCCAGATGTGCAAGCAGTATTCTCAGCAGGGACAGAGAAGACCTTTATAAATTTTAAGTAACTGGAAAGAGGAAAAGCAATGACAAAAAAAACAAAATCCCCAATTTTTTGGATGCAGATTTAGAAATTTAAAGTACACTCAGCTCGTTTTTTACACATTGTTATAATACACGAAATTGAAATAATGCCCCCAAAAAATAATAGTAAAAAAATACTAAATACACGAATAATGCCCGTGCAAAAAATAAAAAAAAAACATTTTCATTTTAGTAAATAGGCAACTGCCTCGGAGGCACTTTCTGACCATGCTGCCATGTGCATATGTTTACATGGAAATTAAAGGGCAACTGAATCAGATGAGCTCATCACAACACCTCTTCCAACACTCACTTCCATCCCTTATGACGAAGTTATCACATAGAAACGCTGATTATCTATCAAATTGATGTAAAATGCAACACAACGAAAGGATATCAAAACATCGTCATTTATGAATTATTTTATTATGAATACTTACATAAAAGGGCAATTTTTTGCTGTTTATAGTTTAGATAGAGCCCTTTCCTTTTACACCTGGCACCAGCACACGTTAAAGTTACCAGAAATTAGTAAAACAGAAAAATGTCCTTTTCCACCCATCCCCCCTCCCAACCCCAGGTGTCCCCTTAAGTCTCCATATTCTCGATTGGATGTTATGGAGAGAATGGAGAAAATACAATGTACGTGAATGAGCATTAAGAACAAACAGCAAACAAACTTGTATAATATCGTCAAGGAAAAAGCCCCATCGTACACCTGTGTAATTTTTTATATATTTTTAATACCATACTACAGTATTATATTCAGTCGTTTCATACCGTATATTGCGGCTTATAAGTCAATCTGGCACATTAGTCGACTTCTATAATTTGACCCCAAAATGTTTTGTACTAGAGGTTTACCTTGCAGAAAACTATTACTTAGCCTGGCCCAATGTCGGCCTGAGTCACTAAGTACTGGGTTGTAAATTAAGTTTTATCTACAGTAAAATAAATAAAACAATTCAAACAGATTGAAAACACCACCGACTTCACGCATTTCAACATACAAAGTGCTGCCACCTAGAGGCAGGGTGAGAAAACATACACTACAAATGGAAATATGCGTGTTCCATCTCTCAACATTCTGTGCAACTTTGTCATAAAATCTTGGGATGCTGTGGCTGCAAAAACTGTGATAAAATCATTTAAAAAATGCGGCATATCAAATTCACTGGACGGAGAAGAAGATGACAAGTTGTGGAATGACAGTGAAAAGGAAACAGACATCAAATCTCCTGATGACAAAGCCAACGCCACCAGTGGTTCGGAGGCAGACCCATATGACGATCTATTTTCAACTGAAGAACAAGACTTCGAGGGATTTTAAATATCATTTTATGTCCTTAAATATTCTAGATTATTTTGAGTATTATGTTTTTAGCTTTTGTATCAATAAAATAATGTATAGTAATAAACTGATGTTACTGGTGCAAATATATTTAAAGGCTGCTATTTTAATATCTACCCTATAAGTCGACCCCTAGTTTTGACCTTAAAAAAATGACCTTAAAAACTTGACTTATAGGCCGCAATATACGGTAGTAAAAAAAATTAGTTTTCTAGTCTTGTTTTTCATTTATTTTATGTTAGCTTTATTTTTGCAGCTAGGGGTTGGCTCTCCCACTTCCTCCTCTTCTCCTCCTTCTCCTACCGCTTATATCACCTGCTCATCGTCTGTTGCTCACCGTATATAGAATGAGTAGAATGTGTATAATATTTATTTACATCATTACTGTAATTCAAGCGTTGCATAATGAAAAAAATTAGTTTTCTAGTTTTGCTTTTGTTAAATGATTTTTATATATGCAGATAGGGGTTCGTTCTCCTCTTCTCCTACCGCTTATGTCAAGTGCTCATCACCACCATGCTCATCCCATGCCTGTTGCTCACTGTATATAGAGTGAGTAGAATGTTTTTTATATTCAGGCATTGATAATGAAATTTTTTTTTAGTTTTATAGTCTTGCTTTGGTTATTTTTTACTTATATTTTATCTTTGTTTACGTTTGCAGATAGAGGTTCGTTTTCCCGCATCCTCCTCCTCTTCTACCACTTAAGTTACGTGTGCACCGCCACCATACACGTCCCAGTATATGCCTGTTGCCCACCGCATAATAGAGTATGTTAATTTGCTTACTGTACAGTAAATCTGAATATCTTTTATACTCTTAACTATTTGTTTTTCAATAAAAATAGCTACAGGTATTTCTGATTTGTTATGTACTTACAAAATATGTTTTACTTATCTTATACCTTTGGCATAGTGTGTTTATGTACGGTTGTGAAAAGTATCTATGCCCATTATCATTGTTTCTTATGGAAAATGACTAGTTACATTACGCGATTTTTACATTACATGTCACTTCTGAGAACCTATCTTCTCGTTATTCCAACAACTGGGCGTATGTGACTCCTCTAGGACAAGTTTGAGATGCTCTGGATTTCTAATAGATTAATAGAATTAAGAGGATAAATTTCATTAGTTTCAAAGACAATATGGCTATCAGGAGGACACTAAGACAAAGAGATAGTGAGAAAAGTGTCTTCCAGGCATTAAATTTAACTAAATTTTGGGTGTTAAACTCAGATACCTTTTGAATATAGTTGTTGAGAGTAAAAGAAGTGATATGAAACTAATTATCGGTAGCAGAGGAGTGTTGTGATGAGAAGGCAGAGAAAAATAAAGTGTAGAATCATTGGCAAATTTATGGAGAACAAAGAAGGATGGGGACTGAAGAAGATTGTTGATGAAGAGAAGGAATAGAATAGGTGAAAGAACAGAGCCATGAGGAACACCACTTGTAAAAGGGAATGAATTAGATGTTGTGCCGTCAACAACCACAGATATAAGACATTCAGAAAGAAAACTGGAAATCAAAGAACAGAGAGAGAGGGTAATGCCATAAGGAGGGTCTTTGGCCAACAGAACCTTGAACCACACTCTGTCAAAAGCCATAGAGATATCAAGGGTGACGACAGAGGATTTCTAATAATTCCTCAGAGAAGATAACCATACATGAGTAAGATTGGACAGTGGGTCAACAGTGGATCATGCCTTGCAGAAACCGTACTGGTGATCGGAGATAAGAGAGTTTGATTCAAGAAGTGAGAATTATGCAAAGTTTCGAGTACTATTGCAATAGCAGAGTTAGGTCAATAGGTTAATAGTTGGAAGGAACAGAGCAGTCACTCCTCTTAGGAACAGGCTGAACTAGAGCATGCTTTAAAGATAAAGAATATATATTGGTTGAAAGAGAGAGGCGTAAAAAACAGCAAAGCACGGGAGCCAGTTTATCTGCAGGGATACCATCGGGTCCAGATGCCTTGTTAGTCTTTTGAGCAAAAAAATCTTATGGACTTTGTTTGAAAAAAGAATAAAGGAGGGCATAGGGTTAGAGAGGGGTATTGTATGAGGAACAGGGGTGCTGGAATCACTTATGGAAGAGTTGGCAAAACAATGAGAGTCAAAGAGAGTGACTTTGTCATAGGGAGAGCCAGCTAAAGGACTATCAGAACGAATGAGAGGGAGAGAGCATGAGTTGCAGAAGTTTTTGGAGAGGAGTTTGGCTAAGGACCAGAAATATTTATCAGGGGAGAGAAATTAAAGTCATCAACTTTCTTCCTTGAAAAGTAAGCTCTAGACCATAGAATCAGAGAAGTGCAGCATATCCTAGAGGTAATAAAAGCAGAGCAAGTTAAATCAGAAGGAAAGGCTTGGTACAATTGGTATGTCTGATCCCTGGCCTGAATAGCCATAAAGTGGGCACAATCAAACCAAAGATAGGGTGGAGAAAAAGTTTTCATAGAGGAGGAGATAAATGCCTCAATTTCCAAGGTTATGAGCACAGCAACTTTTAGGGATGCCTGATCAGAGTTGCGGGTCTGAGAGCAGTAGTCATCCCATGGAAAGTCAGAGAGAGTTACGCAAATCATCGCATTGGGTACGCTCAAAGTGCCAAAGGTGGCGCTGAGTAGGAGGAACTGATGGAGGGGGAATGAAAATGGAAGAGATTTCATCAAAGAGTGGTCAGATTTGCCAAGAGAGGAAAGCACAGAATATGAGGAGTTTGAAGGATTAAAAATAAGATATAGATCAAGTGTCTTAGCTGCATATTTGTGGAGATCAGGAACACGAGTAGGATGTTTTGATAATCTGCTCCATATCATGAGTAATAGAGAAAGCAAGGGCCTTACTTCCTCCCATATCAGTGTGAGAAGAATTAAGCCGCTCACTGTTGTGTACACTGAAGTCCCCAATATAGAGAACTTCAGCATGTGGGCGAGAAGATAGTAAGAACACATGGCATGAGGACTGATATACAAAGAATGACACAAAATCAGTAGAGTTAGGTGAGCAGTAGAAGAAGCAAAGATATATAGTGGTAGTGGAGAGACAGATCTTCAGTCAGAGAACATCAAAGTCAGGAGATTAAAGATCCATGAGACTTGCAATAGGAGTGTAAGTATTACAGTAGGCACAAATCCCACCTTTGGAGCAGAAACAAGAATACAAGTTATAGTAAGAGATTTGAAATGGGTCAGGGGAAGCATGGCTAGACAGTTGGGTTTCAGGGAGATAGAACAGGTTAGGGAGGGATGTACCCAAGTGCTGTCCCACAGACAAAAGATTGGAGTTTGCATCATGAATGTTAGAAAAGTGAAGAATACATGAAGCAGATTTATTAGGATGCGCAAGGTTAAGGGCAGAACCATTAATACTGCCAAGAGCGTCTACCCTTACACCAATAGTGAAGTCAATAAAATTAAGGCTGAATGCCATTCACAATGCCCTGCGGGCAGCATGAGTGTGGTTTTGTCACCTCCCGAGTTAGCATTTCAACCACTATGCTACCTAGGTCCCCTATAAACATTCATATCCAATTACATTAATGAAAAGCATTGAGCATAGCCTACTCACCACATCCTCATCCTTCTGAGCATATATCTTTGTACCTTGAGCAGTTCCATAGCAAAGAGTGTCGTAAGTATCTTTCCCAGGGTGAAATCTTGCTATGCACACCTCCACATCTGGTAGAGGATTTCCAACAAAGCCTGTAACAATTCATAACGGGTTTAAAAAGGCCACATTGAAGAAAATAGTTAAACATTCATACACATTTTAACACCTGCTAGACAATATGAATTAAAATCTAAACTAAGTACTCAATGCAACACTGAAAAAGATAGCTAAACATTTACATATATTTTGGTACTTGCTAGACAATATGACTTGAATTCGATATTAAACACTCAATGGTTGTTTATGACATTTTGGCCAGTGAAGATAAATAACTGATATACAAAAATTGAAAAAAAAATGCTGAAGTTAAGGGCATCAAAACACTTTTATATAGATAAAACCAACATTGTTTAACTTAAACACTGTATTTTATAAACATGCTGGGAACAGCTGTAGTTCAGTGGTTAAAGCGATTGACTCAGGAAGTGACAAGCCGCAGTGCATTAATAAGAGTATCCACTCTTAATTACACAGCCCCGACCTGCATCAACCCTCATATGAATAGGGATTGATAAAGACATATAATGGCAAACAACAACTTTATAGACACGTTAGGAAGCAATCTTGTACAAGAAAGTTCTATGGCATTCACCTGGTTTACGAGCACCTTTCAAGGGATTAGACAATGCCATTCCTATTTCTGTCATGCCATATCGTTCCAGCAATGTATGCCCCGTGATCTGCCGCCAATGCTCTAAAACTGTTTCAGGCAAAGCAGAGGAGCCACTCACCATTAACCTAAGTAAAAATAACAGCAATTGATTATTTCTGCAGAATTCCATGTAGAGTTACATAGCCCTGTAAACTGTTAGGTTGCTAGGTTAGGTTAGGCTACCTAAATTGCCTTGTAAACATGAATAATAATAAAGCACCCTGGGGTTACTCTCCTTTACAGGATCCATTTTTTCCTAAAGACAACGAATTTACAACTGTAGAGAAGGACTTGAGGATGATGTATTACAGGATATTAAATATGCATAAAATAGACAATCAAGCTTTTGCCATTGTAAATCTGTTTTTCAGGAACAGAAAAAATGTATTTTACACTTGCCGTATATTCTGCACACAAACAGCCTTGACGTATTCCCGCATACGATCATTCTTAACGATTTTCTTCTCGTATTCTTCAATAAGCTTCGCGTACATAGTAGGGACAGCCATGAATACATTGACTCGAGACTGAACTGGTGTGTTAAGAGAGAGTAAATGATTCCAAATATTTGCAGCAGAGAACTCAGGCAGCATTACTACTCTAAAAGAAAATCACAACTTTGTAAAATACATACTTTCAATGATAGTATATAAAGTACTGTACATATACTCAAAGATAATATATAGAAAGTTTTTTATTGCAACCATATCATGCTGAAGAAAACAAGATGGCCACAACAGAACACTGCATTAAGAAAGACATTTTCTTACAAATCAGGACACAAAAGGAGGTCAGGTCATGTATTCGAACAGCATGGTTGCTATAACTATATCAAGTGCCTTTACTCTTTCAACTATTATGAAATTTTATGGAAATAAATACATAGGCTGTAGTAGAAAGCAATATACCTTACCTTGCTCCTACATAAAGAGGGCATAGAAGGGCATTCACAATACCATGACAATGATGAAGTGGAAGAGAGTGAAGGATAGTATCACTAGAAGACAATCCCCATGCCTTATGAAGACAGCTTACTTGCGATACTATGTTCTTGTGTGTTAGAACAGCACCTGTAATGCAATTTGTCTCAGTTAACGCTAATTAATATATAGACAGACCAAGGCAATTTCAAAATGCGAGCCCTTAAGCAACAAATGCCAGTCATGAGTGTTCTTGTTTGCTGTTTTATGTGCCATTATTTATCTGCATTCAAATGTGGTTGGAGCTGGGGAATTAAGGCTGGAGGTTTTTCCTGATGCCTTGCAATGAGTTCGAATGTGGGTCTGCCACTAACAAAGTCGAGCACTCTAGACACAGAGCTACAAAGGGCCCCTAGTGCCAATTGTGAATACAATCAAAATGCTTTTTTTTATGAGTGATACCACGACAGGCGAAGAAAATTGCCATCATCAGGCCTGGGCATGAAGAAACATGTAGCAAAGAGAAAGAGATGGGGAGTGTTGCGACTAGTTAGATGTGACAAGACAATAACAGATATGCAATGGATATACAAGAATATTCTGCATAGATGTATTTATAAAAAAGGATCCATAACTGAAGGAAGACTTAACATAGAGCTGTTCAGGGCAGTCCCATTAAATTCTGTATATAAAACAGAAAGTGTATATAATTCAATGAATAAGTTGTTACTGATACTGTGAGTGCTTTGCTCCAAATCTGTTGCTGTTTGCTGTTTCAAATGTCACTATTAGTTTCATAAAGGGGAAAGAAGAAACGTTGGAGCTGGGGAATTAAGGTAGGATGCCCTTCCTAATGCCCCACGGTGAACTCGAACATGCATTTGTCTCTTTCCAAGGCAAGTTTACTAACCTACCCGCTACTGCATTCCCCACAAAGAATAAAACTATATTACCATAAAAAGGATTCATTGAACATATACAAACCAAGACTACATCATCAGCTTACATCTACTATCTAGAATTTTTTTTCCCCATTATGCCAGTGACATAATACATACATATACATGGCCCCATTCCCCTTTGTAAGGGGAGTGGTTGAGCCAAGAAACACGCATTCACCACAATCCACACATCCATCACCTACTCCTCTTTGCTCCTTGGGGATAAATGGTTACCACATAATCCCCCTACCGCCCTGCTCAGGGCACCCACATGGTAGGCAGGGAAGGATATTCTACAGCGAGGCCCAACAGCCACAGCTGGATTATTCTCACCGTTTCATCACATGGCAACTCCCCTCACACCTGTCCATCACAGTTCGCTGAGTTAGTAGTTGCGAGAAATCCCTTTGGCCTGTGTCACCTATATACAATCTTCCGCCACTCATTCCTATCTCTTGTTCACCTTCTTCCCTGCTCTACTGACAATCCACGTGCATCCACTGCCCTTTTCACGCCATCCATCCACCTCATTCTAGGTCATCCTCTTGGCCTAACTCCAACCACTTCTACACTCATGCTCTCTTAACTCTTTTTCATCACTCATCCTTTCCATGTGTCCAAACCAATTCAATACACACTGATCTAACCTATGTGACATCCTTCTTACAACACCCATTCTCTGCCTGATCTCATTTCTCACTATATCTATTCTAGAATCACCAATCATACTTCTCAAACACCTCATCTCCAATACATACAAGTTTTTTTTCATCCTCTCTTGCATTCCAAGTCTCTGCTCCATACAATGCTGTCAGCAAAAGCACACCTTCATATATCCTTCTCTTTGCATTCATACCCAAATACCCATATCTCAGCACAAATTTCAACCCACCTAGACATTAACTGACTTAACTTTGCATCCACTCGTCCTTTCCTTTATAAGTGTGACCCCAGATACATAAAACTCTCAACTTCTTCAAGCAACTCCCCATCACTCCTACATTTATTCTACCAACATTAACACTTCTTGAGCATCTCATGACATTACTTTTACCAATATTCACTTGCAACCTCCTTTTTTCACTCACCCTTACAAACTCAGTAACCTAATGATTCAGTTCATTCTCAGTATTAGCCACCAGTGCTGTCAACCACGAATAGCAATTGATTCAATTTCCACAACCTTCCATACTCACCCACTAATTCCAAGCCTCTGTCTAAAACTCTTTCATTTACACAACTTTGATGTAACCCTACATTCACCTCAAACCAATCAATCATACCATTCCCAACTCCAACACATGCTTTACTCTTCATGTAAAACTCTAGACTGCATTCAACAACTTCCACTTATAACATACAGTTGCAACACACTCCACATCGCCTCTCTATCAACCCTGTCATATGCTTTCTCTAAATCCATAGAGGGCCAAAGTGTCCCTAAATTTCTCTAAGAATTTCTCTCACACCTGTCTTACCAGAAACACCTGATCCACACATCCTCTTCCTCTCCTGCACCCACACTATTCTTCCCCAGTCAATCTCTCAGTACCTTTCCTAATTCTCTCAATTAACACTCTTTCTTATACCTTACCAACTACACTCAACAAACTAATTCCTCTAAAGCTACTACACACATACTTATCTACTTTCCCTTTATAAAGTGGAACTACACATGCTCTCCTAGAATCAACTGGGACCCTCCGTTTCCTAAAACATACATTCAACAACCTAACCATCCATTCTAAATGACACCCATCTATACCTCATTCTTTACCTCCTTTCATTGCTCTCAATGCCAAATATACCTCCTCTTTTGCTATTTCTCTATAATTATCACCACCCAACATCGGCATTCTCTATTCATTTCCCACAGCCACAATCTCTGCCTCTCTATCATCTTCATCATTAAACATTTCCTTGAAATACTCTGCCCATCTCTTTCTCACCTCTAATATATCCATTAGCAAATGCCCATCTGCTCCTTTCACCCTCTCCTCCCTACCAGACTCACCTTTACACACTCTTGTCACTTCCTTCCAAAACATCTTTTTATTCCTTTCAAAATTCTCAATCAAGCTCCTTCACCACCTTCTCTCTTTGCCTCCCTCACCACACTCTTCGCTAAGCTCTTCTTTGCACTATACCTTTTATATGCCTTAACATCATTTATCGGCAACCATACCTCAATTGCCTGTTTCTTGTCAGACACTACTGCACTTACCTCCTCATATCACCATTCACTACCTTTTCTTTTACTTTCACTTGTTGCTCTTCCACACATTGCATGTGCAAACTTCATAACTTCCTCCTTTAAGCAACTCCATTCTTCTTCCACTCCCTACTCCAATTTCTCTTTTACTTCATTCCATACTTTCTTTAGACTAGCCTTATAATCGCAGTCTTTCTCTTTCTTATTCAGTTCACTTACTTTTAGCACCTCTCTTCCTCACTCACCTCTCCTCTTTTTCCACTTTTCTCCCACTCTCACTCTACTTTCCACTAAGTAATGATCAGATATTTCCCCACTAGCTCCTCTCAGTATATTCGCATCTAATACTCATCCAATCACAATTCTGTCCACCACAACATAATCCAATAATGACCTGTCCACTACTCCTCTGTTGTCTACTCTGACCAATGTATACATGTGCACATCCTTCTTTTTTAAATACACTATAAGCAATCAACATTTCTCTCTCACTACACATTTCAGTCATATTCTCTCCACTCTCATTCCTACCAGGTACTACATACTTCCAAATTATACCAACCACGGGCACATTCCCTACTCTACTATTCAAATCTCCAATCAACACCACAGTAACATTCATTACAAAGTCTCCTACACACTCGTCTAATTCCAACCAAAATTCTTCTTTCATCTGCACATCTTTCACTGTCATGGATATGCATTCAAAAATGCATTGCATCCCGGTCTCATTTTAGCCACTATTATTCAAGATAATACTTCCTTTTATTCCACCACACACTTATTTATCTCTTCACTTACCAACAGAGCCACTCCATCTCTTCCTCTCCCAACTCCAAACACCCTATCTACCACACTAACAAATGTCACCTCATCATTCCCTTTTATCTTAGTTTGGCTCAATGCAAGTACATCCATCTTTCTCTCCACAAACATGCTCCCTATCACCTCCCTCTTACTTTTACTTACACCATTTTTGTGTACAAAATATAAAAATCAATAATACTTTTCAGTACATAATAATCATACATTACAGCAATTTCATTAATCGAACCTCCATACCTTTTGGAGGACCTGTTGTGCCACTTGTGTAAACGATCATGGCATCACTACCAGAATAAAAATGGTCGTCTATGCCTGCATTTGAAACGTCGGTACCATTAATAACAGATTTCATAATTCTGGAGGCATCGTCTTCCGAATTATCATTTTTAGCAGTAGATGATTTGAAAAAATAATCTTCCAAGACAATAACCTAGTGGAGAATATATTATATACTTTAATATTTAATACAGTACTATATATATGCAAGTATATATATATATATATATATATATATATATATATATATATATATATATATATATATATATATATATATATATATATACAGTAATTCCTTGTTTATCGCGGGGGTTCAGTTCCAGAACCGGCCACGATAGGTGAATTTCTGCGAAGTAGGAATACCTAAAAAAAAAAAAATTAAATAAAATATTTTTTTTTTTTTTTTAAGATGATTATGACACCAGGACAGCCCAAAAATGATAAAATAAAACTGCCTTTATCAGGCTGTAAAGAGAAACAGAGATGGAGAGTGTAATGACCTGTCAGATGTGAAGGGATTATAAAAGATGTACTTACCTAATTGTGCTTACGAGAAAGAGCCCAAAGCTCGTATCTTCCCATCTCCTGATCGGTTCCATTTTATACTTTGTGATACTTATCATACCTGTCCTTAAAACTATGGATTGAGATAGTATTAACTACCTCCTCGCTTAGCCAATTCCAATTATCAACTACTCTTACATTGAAAAAGTATTTCCTTACATCCTGCAAAGAAGTTTTCTTACAAAGCTTCAAACTATGACCTCTAGTTCTAGAGCCAGCCATATCAAAATATCGATCCCTATCCACTCTATCATAATCATGAAGGAATTTAAAGACTGTCACCATATCTCCCCTCGATCTTCTAGCTTCGAGTGATGGTAAGTTTAATTCCCTCAGCCTCTCATCATATCTGAGATTGCGTATTTCTGGCACCAGTTTCGTGGCATGTCTTTGAACTTTTTCAAGCTTAGCTATGTGCTTTTTCAAGTGTGGATTCCAAAAGGGGGCTGCATATTCGAGTTTTGGCCTCACATAGGTTACATAAATATTTCTGAACATTTCCTTGTCCATATGCCTGAAGGCTACCCTTACATTTGATAAGATTGCATATGCTGCCCTTACTATGCCATTTATATGTATTTCTGGAGACAAATCTGCCAGTATGTTTACCCCTAGATCTCTCTCATTTTCTGTCTCTTAAAGTTGTACTCCAGCCACTGAGTAGTCAAGCTTGGGCCTTCTTGCACTTGTACCCATTCTCATTACCTTACATTTTGAAGTATTGTAATGAATATCCAGCTCTCTGCTGGGTTTTAATATACCTCTGCATTACTTTCATGATGTCTATTCCAAAAATTCTCCTTAGATCTTATTATTATTATTATTATTATTATTATTATTATTATTATTATTATTATTATTTTTAACTAATTTTCCTTTGATGATGATTGTGGAGATTATTATTATTATTATTATTACGAATTTGTAATTAAACCATTATATTTACAATAAATAATGTAGTTTTGGTTGAATGAACAAGAGTTAATTAAAGATCTCTCTCTCTTTCTCTCTCTCTCCAACATTCTATTCTACCCAACCCCCCACACTCTTTGTCCCAGCCAACTAGGGAGGGGCACTGTACACAGTTATTAAAGTAAATAAACCAACAGATGTACAAACAATGATGAGCCCTTAATAATAATAATAATAATAATATTAATAATAACAATAATAATAATAATAACAATAATAATAATAATAATGATAATAATCTCCACAATCTTCATCAAAGGAAAATTATTGTTGCCAATAATAATAATAATAATAATAATAATAATAATAATAATAATAATAATAATAATATTTAAGGAGAATTACTGGAATAGACTCATGAAAGTAATGCAGAGGTATATTAAAACCCAGCAGAGAGCTGGATATTCATTACACATATTTTATAATCCCTTCATCTGACAGGTCATTACACTCTCCATATCTGTTTCTCCTTACAGCCCGATAAAGGCTGTTTTATTTTATAATTTTTTGGCCCATCCTGGTGTCACAAAACAAAAAAAATACTTAAAAAAAAAAAAATCCGCAATACAGTGAATCCGCGATAGGTGAACCGCGAAATATCGAGGGATTACTGCATATATATATGTATGTATGTATGTATGTATGTATGTGATTACCTAATTGTGATTACCTAATTGTGTTTACGGGAAAGAGCCCAAAGCTCGTATCTTCCCGTCTCCTGATCGCTTCCATTTTATACTTAGTGATACTTATCATACCTGTCCTTAAAACTATGGATTGAGATACCATTAACTACCTCCTCGCTTAGCCAATTCCAATTATCAACTACTCTTACACTGAAAAAGTATTTCCTTACATCCTGCGAAGAAGTTTTCTTACGAAGCTTCAAACTATGACCTCTAGTTCTAGAGCCAGCCATATCAAAATATCCATCCCTATCCACTCTATCATAACCATGAAGGAATTTAAAGACTCTCACCATATCCCCCCTCACTCTTCTAGCTTCGAGTGATGGTAAGTCTAATTCCCTCAGCCTCTCATCATGTCTTTGAACTTTTTCAAGCTTAGCTATGTGCTTTTTCAAGTATATATATATATATATATATATATATATATATATATATATATATATATATATATATATATATATATATATATATATATATATATATATATATATATATATATATATATATATATATATACACACAACGAATTGGTGATGATAATAATAAAATGTTATCCACAAAAAACATGTTGAACACCTGGGGAACCAAACCCAAGTCACAAGCTGCATGCAATTATAGTGACATAAACATGTAACTTGTGACACAGGTTCAGTTCCCCAGATGTTGAACACAATTTTAACATACAACAGTACATGTATGTATGCATTTACAAATTATTTCCATGATTGACTCATTCTTCTGCTGGCACGTAACAGGCAGACATGAATAGTACAATGAACCAATACAAATGAACTTAATTCTATTGTTACCAAACTTTGCTTCTTCTTCTAGTTGTGTCATGATAGGAAAGCAAATTTAGCGAGGGTAAATTACCCGCTTCAAGTCCCCCTAACCCTTTTAGCCATCTAATATGAAATTGGGGAATTTAAAAAGCATCAGTCTCTCCATAACCCAAGGAGAATATGACTTGCTTCCCTCAAAAGCGCAATCATACACATATACATACAGATATAATGGCTGGAATTCCACTTGTAATGGGGATGACCGAGTTAAAGTACACGAATAGACTAAAAGCTAATATAACTCGATCACTCCTCTTAATGTCACTCACAGGATAAGTGGACAAGGATCTTCTGACAAGAGGCTCTACAGCTGCAGCTGGTTTATCCCCTTTGCTTTATCTCATGCCATACATGTGATCAGTTTATGTCATGGATTCCCTTTTCTACTATGGGCAAGGACGGTGCCTTCTTGCAAAGGATTTTGGTTTTGGCAAGTGTGACCATTACCTTGAGTGAATGCCCTTTCTAATCTCAGATCACGCCAGGCAGTGAACCCTCAACCTGATAAATCAAAGTCGTGAGCTCAACCACTTTGCCATGGTGGCCACTCATGGCATACAGAAGATAATAAAAAACAATTAATGAAAGGAACAAAGCACAAAATTTAAGCATGATAATTGTAATGGTTCATAAGCACTCTAGCTGATATTAATATTATATTGCTAAATACATGCAAGCAGCATAGTGTAATACAGGGCTCCCTCGTTTATCGCGGGGGTCCGGTTCCGGGACCGGCCACGAAGTAGGATCACAATATATATAGGTAATTTACATTTATTTTTACCTTTGCTGTATAAACCCTCCCTGCACTGTTAAAAAAAACCCTTTACTTTATCAATAACAGCGTGCAAGCGTAAATTTACATGAAAGTGATAGGTAAACTTACCGTGAATGAGGTGATGATGACGTGTAAATACTCATATACATAGGTATTTTACATATATTTTTACCTTTACTGCATAAACCCTCCCTGCACTGTTAAAAAACCACCCTTTACTTTATTAATAACAGCGTGCAAGCATAAATTTATATGAACGTGATAGGTAAACTTACTGTGAATGAGGTGATGATGACGTGTATAGACTCCAGAGGAAATTATTCCGTAGCCAATGACAGCTTTACGGCTGCTTTTTGCGAGAGAAAAACATGGTAATGGGGAGCTGCTGTCGCTGTTTCTTCTTTTGTTGGAAGATGGTCTTGTAAGGAGTCATGGCATTGTCGAGAAGATTGCAGAGGGTCACCGAAAGAACCATATTATCGTCATGTTCTTGCGAGAGTTGTTGGACTGCTTTCACATGTTCATAAATGGCTGCCAGACGTTCGAGTGTAAGGCCAGGTTCTTCAATTTCTTTGTGCGTTTCCTCTGGTTGCTCTTCTTCCTCTTCTTCGCTCACTGATTTTGTCATTTCCTCAAAGTCTTCATCAGTCAAAGGCTGCGAGTGGCAGTCGATCAGTTCATTTACGTCTTCGTGAGTCATATCTACACAGCCTTCTCCTCCTAGAAATGCAGCCAACTTCACAGCTTTCGCAACTGACGAGTTATGAACTTCATCAGGAGCAAATCCCTAGTAGTCGTAGATGACTTCAGGCCACAATTTCTTCCAGCTGGCATTGATTGTAGCCGGCTTTATCTCTTTGATTGCATTCTGAATATTTTGAAGGCATGTAGCAATTGTGTAGTTACGCCAGCAAGTCTTCAGTGCGAATTCTTTGTCCGCATCCATGGATTCAACCAGGTTCGCCAGGGTATTTTGTGTGTAGAGGGCCTTGAAAGCACGAATAACGCCTTGATCCATAGGCTGAATCAGTGATGTCGTATTCGGTGGCAAGAACTCTAGTTGAACACCGTCATATTCGAGATCAGTTGCGTGGCCACCATCATTATCCATCAAAAGAAGGACTTTAAATCCAAGGGCTTTCTCCAAAAGATAAACTATGACCTGAGGAATAAAGCATTGGTGAAACCAGTCCGATGTGAGGCTTTTCGTGATCCAGGCCTTAGGGTTATGCATCCAATACACTGGCAGCAGATTCTTCTTATTCTTCAAAGCCCGATGGTTCTTAGACTTGTAGATAAGCCCGGGCTTTAACATGAAGCCCGCAGCATTCCCGCACATGACGAGGGTAACGCGGTCTTTGTGCGCTTTAAATCCCGGGGTTTTAGCTTCTTCCTTGAAGAGAAAAGTGCGAGACGCAATTCCCTTCCAAAATAAGCCAGTCTCATCCATGTTAAGCACTTGCTCAGGAGCATATTCCCCTTCCTCGATAACTTTCTTGAAGTCGTTTTTCACCGTATCTGCAGCGGCAGCTTCGCCATGAATCGGAAACGCTCTTTAGGCCATAGCGTTTTTTAAATATGGCAAACCATCCCTTGCTTGCCACGAACGATTGTTTCCTCGGTGGAGAATCACTGGTTGTGGATCGTCAATATCTTCTTCTCTCTCCGCCTCCTCATGGTCACCACTGGCGTCATCGGGTTCGTTTGCAGCGAATGTCTCATACAGCTTCTTCGCCTTTGTTTGTATGATATTGGAGTCTAAGCTGATGTTCTTCTTTGTGCAATCAGCAATCCACAGGCCCAAGGCAGATTCCATCCGCACTATTATCTTATTGCGGGGTGTTACGACCCTCTTTGCTGTTTTACTAAACGAAATAGTCGCTGTTTTCCTGATATTTGCCTCGTCCTTTTTTATATATCGAACAGTAGATTAGTTGATGCCAAAATGGCGGCCGACATCCACGAACTTTCTTCCTTCCTTCAGCTTATTTAACAGTTTTACCTTTTCAGGTATGGTCAACATCTTCCTCTGCCACTTAGGCTTACTACCAGAAGCCTTAGGTTGAAAAACGAGAGTAAAAAAATCACAAGCACAACGTATTAAGAAGCACAACGCTAGCAGCGCACATGTGAGTTAGACTGAACGGGTGATGTGAGACAATGGAAGACACTGGTAGAATGAAGCTTCAATCATAAAGCCAATCAGACCCCATGGTACAAAACATACAGAAAAACAATTCTGTGATTAGTCGTCTCCCATCCTTTCAGCCAATAGCATCCCATGAACTATCTTACGTAAGTGTGAGCCTTTGCGTTTTCCACGACGCCAATAACATGTACGCTATCGTACAGTATTTTACATGGTGCAATACTGAGTTACATGTTTAAATTTATATTTTTTACTATTTTTTACTGTTTTATTATTCTTAGGTTAGGAAATACTTTTTTTTAGCAATAAAATAATTTAAACAAAAATTATTTTCAATAGAATAATGAAAATACTGAAAATTTTAATGTTTTTATATTTTAATATTCTCGCATATACCCAGAAAACAAAAAAAAAGCTCGCCAAAAAAACCGCGATGCACTGAATTCGCGATAGGTGAACCACGATATAGCAAGGGAACACTGTAATATTACTATACAAATTCAAAACTATAATCTTGGCATCGATATGATGTAACATAATTCAGGTCTTGTGAATACTGTATGAGTAATCCCCCAAAATATTAAATAATCTCGTAAATTGTCTGACAAGTTAGCTTAAGTTAGATTATTGGTCAGTTATATTGGGTTGGGTTGGTTAATATACCTTGCCTAACTTATCCTGACCTAACAATTTATGGAGTTACTTAATGTTCTGGAAGTTACTCATCTTTAAAGGATCCTATAATTCTATAGCTTATATCATCAATAATAAACCATTTAGTAAGATGATACCTGCTGGCCAGAGAGGATGGGTTTTATCTTCTGAGTCAGTTCTGAAGTGGTGACAATGATAGCTGATTCACTGTCCCTTACAAAATATTCCAGTTCCACAGAAGGGTGTTTAGGGTACAGGGGAACAGCTAGGTAAAGAAATAGAAAATAAAAAAGCTACACTGAAATCTCAAAGTCCACAATGATAATAATATATACTTGCAGTCACGAAAGGTTCTTTTACTGACTTAACCAGTTAACTTCTTCAACTGGATGCAAATGATGCAGCTGACTGCATGGTAATAGAAAGGGCATCCTGCATTAATCCCCTTGCTCCAACATGCCTGTATCCACCCCCATATAAATAGGGACTAAATGTGACACATAAAATAGTACATTGACGATATCTAATGTTCAGTTTAAATATAACCCTAACTTTCCATTACATTATATATAATTGTGGAGTTTTACTATATATCTCCATTATCAGTATTCGTTGCAGTGAAGCTCCTTTCTATAAAACATTGATGATCCAGTTTTATGTCATGGACTCCTTTTTCAATTAAAGGCTAAGATAGTGCCTTCTTATAAAGGACTCTGGTATTGGCAGTGTGACTTTTACCCTAAGTGAATGCTCTTTCTAATCTCAGACCATGGCAGGTCTCACACTGAACCACCTGACGAATCAAAGTCACGCACATTATCCCTCCGCCACAGCGGCCTATATAACATTATTATTAATATAAGATATTTACTAAATTACTGAACACTGACATATTTCAAAACCACTAAGGGTGTGATTCATAGAGGGATTGCAAGAGTCTCAGAATAAAAGCACTAAGAATGTCCCACTCTTCAAATGAGTAATTGGAGACTAATTAGCATAATTCTTGAGTAATATAAAAACAAATTGCTGAAACTACCAATGTGGCCAGCCATCCAAGTTGCCCACTGAGTAATGACATAGGAAACATCGTTGGGACACAAAAATGCGACACGCTGCTGAAGAGAAACATCGCCTAGCACTTTTTGCATCAATCTTGCCAGATGACCACTGGAACAACAAATCAATAAAAAACTTCAAAATCAATATCCAAATAATATTAATATATTGAACAAGATAAATCATTGATAAAGTCGTGCTTGCTTTGCTGCATTATGAGTCACTATTCAACATTAATCAAAGGGAGCTGGGTAATTAAGGCTGGATTCCTTTACTAATGCCCTATGATGGGATTGAACATGGATGCTGAGGTAATGTGGTGGTTAGAGGATTCGAAGCAGGAAGTGACAAACTCAAGTTCAAGCCCACTACAGGGCATCCAGCCTTATATTCCCTGCTTCAATCTGTCTGTGTCTACCCCATTTAAAAAAAACAATAGACATCTGTTCACTTTAACAAAAGTAACAGTCATTGAAAAGTATAAAACAATGTGGATGCTTCTTATTTTCGGCTATTTAGAGTTTGGAAAATGTTAACAACTTGCTGTCAAGCAATTTTTCTTGAACTTTTATCATTAAAGTGACTTTACCTGTCTGCGCGCTACCACTTGAATCTGAAGCTATTCATAATTCCTCTGTACTGTACCTACCCAACTACAACTAAAGACTAAAATAAGTCACAACAATAATCTAATATTTTAACCCTGTGAAAATTCTAAGAACTCTTGGAGTCGACTGATATCTATTTGAGAACAAACAAACTACAGTAAAGAGTTTTGTACATAGTTAGAGAGGTGTCAGAGTACAAAAACAACATTCTTGGATTTTGCTTTTGTTCAAAGAGAGTACCAGTTACGGGTCAAGTGTTCACAACAAGGTCATTAATCAAACTCAAGCAGGAGTGTGAGGGCAGCACAGAATATTTTATCTTAAGTCTTGGGAAGTTTTCTTTATTATATTTCATTAAAAATACTGTACTGTCAATATGAGTTTGTGCCACATATGGTGGTTGTTGTTGCTGCTGTTGTTCCCTAAGCTGCCTGACCAAACAGCCAAGTGTTTAAAGAGAGACCACTGCCGATCCTGGGCTTTCCCAAAGAGTTCTCAGGAAGTGTGTTGTGTTGGTGGCATATGAGGTCGTGTGCAGTGTGAGTAAAGTAAACTTTTATCTTTAATATTTGATAACAACATAAAGAACCTCCTCATTTACTATACACTTGTTCGAATACATTTGTCATTTTTCCCATTATGCTTTTTGTTGTTGATGAGCCACCGTTGCTACCATCAAGTTGAAGGCAACCTCTGTAATCTTATTTTGTTTTTCCCATCTTCTCCAATAAAGTGAATTGTGATTATGTTAATGTCTAATTAATCCACCATCATGAGCTCTGCTGCAATAGGTTATGGAGCCCAGAGTAATAAGAAGGGATTGTATTTCGATGGTGATGAGGAGAAATATGATTAGTGGGATATCAAATTTTTATCGCATCGCAGACTTTGGAAACTTAACCTAGACGAAAATGAAGAAACGAAAACAGACGAATTTGCCACTAGAAATGCCGATGTTTTTGCCGAGATCATTCAAGTTCTAGATGATAAAAGTCTCTAATTAGTTATGAAAGATGCAGTCGATGATGGAAGAATATCATTAGAGATTCTACAAGACCATTACCGAGGTAATAGGAAACCCAGAATAATTTCCTTGTATACGGAATGGACGTCTCTAAAAATGAAAGAAAATGAGTGACAGACTACTTTTTACGAGCCGAAGCTGCTGCTACGTCCCTGAAATCAGCTGGTGAGACTATCAGCAACAGTTTACTTATTCCTATAGTTTTAAAAGGCCTACCAGAGCAGTTTACTCCGTTTAGTACTGTTGTGATGCAGAAGGAAAGTGAACTATCATTTTTGGAATTTAAATCCCTCCTCAGAAGCTATGAAGAGCACCAGAAAAGCCATGTTGCACATATTGAGAAGAACGAGAACGTCCTCAAGGCGAATTTTAGAAAAAATCCAGAACCTCAGAGTGTTGGGTCTAACAATAGTTCATCAACGATGTGCTATTCTTGTGGTAAGCTAGAACATAAAGCCTTTGAGTGCAAGTTAAAGAAAAATAGAGGTAAAATGTGCAAAGGATGTAAATCCACTACTCACAGTTCTGATGAATATAGAAAGAATAGGCCTACTGGTACAGCAGTTAAATCATGTATGCCTAGGCCTGAGCCTACCAATAGTGAGTGATGACGATTTTAGTTTCAAGATAAGTTACCCTGTTGATATCAGTCTTGAAGAATGTAATTTTCTTGTTGATTGTGGCACAACAGCTCATGTAATTTCTGATAAATCGATATTTAAGAGTTTTTATGAGAATTTTGATGCTTCTAAACATATGACTGAACTTGCAGATGGTGCCAAATGTAATATTGTTGTTGCAAGTAAAGGAAAGGCTAAAATTGTTCTTCATGATAAAAATGGTACCAAACGAAATGTAATTCTTGATGATGGTTTGTATATTCCAACTTTTAGACAAAATATTTTCTCAGTTCAGTCAGCTGTTAGTAAGGGTGCTACTGTGAATTTTAATCCTAATTTTTCAGAATTGATTAGTCCAAATGGTGTCTCTTTTCAAATAAATAAGAAAGGGAAGTTGTATTATCGAAATAATGTTAATTCCAATAAATCTCGCTCTTCAGAAGAATGGCATAGGGTTTTGGGGCATTGTAATGTGAAAGATATTTTGAAATTGGAAAATAATGTTGAAGATATGAAAATTGGTAACAAAAGTAATTTTGATTGTAAAACTTGTCAAGAAGGGAATATGCATTTGCCTAGGAATAGGCTACCAGATGAGAGAGCTAAAAATAAAATGGAAATTGTTCACAGTGATCTAGCTGGACCAATGAGTGTTGAATCAAAAGAAAAATCTAATAATTGTATTGTATTTGTTGATGATTATTTAGGGTCAGTTTTTGTTTATTTTTTGAAAAACAAAAGTGATGCTCTTAATGCTACTAAGAAATTCCTTGCTGATAGAAGCTCTTATGGTGTTGTTTAAAGGTTAAGATGTGACAATAGAGGTAAGTGTATTTCCTCAGAATTTAAAGCTTTTCTTGTTAATAATAAGATTAGGCAGGAGTTTTCTTCTCCATATTCACCCAATCAAAATGGAGCTGCAGAGCAAATGTGACGTACAGTATGTTGTTTGAAATGGCTAGATGTATTCTTATTGAGGCTAGGCTACCTAAATTTCTTTGGAATTATGCTGTTAGAGCTGCTGCTTATATAAAAAATAGATGTTATAACCATAGAGTATATAAAACCCCATTTGAAATGGTAAAGTATAAGAAACCAAAGCTTGAAAATACAGTATGCATATTTTTGGTTCCCAGTGTTATGCCTATGTTGAAAAGAAGGCAAAGCTTGAACCAAGATGTGATGAAGGAATATTTGTAGATTATGACCACTCAAGCCCTGCTTATCTTGTTTATTATCCCGTAACTAACAATTTGAGAAAAGTTAGGTTACTTCATATTACTGATAAATTTAGGAGTCAAAGTGTGAATAATGATAAAGATTCTGAAGATGAAGATGATGAATATACTGCATTTGGGGAAAGGAAATTTGTTTCTGATAACCAAATGTGTCAAAAAGTCAATCCTCCTAACCAAAATGAATGTACTCCAGGTATCCCTGTTAAGAGCAATCAGGAAGAAATGCCTAGTAATGTGACTAGGCCAGTCAACTTTGAAAATATTCAAGAAGAGGGTGCATCCCGATATCCAAAGAGAGAGCGACAAGCTCCAAAGTACCTGAAGATCTATGTTGATCCCGATGAGGTTGATCTATTGGGGTATTCTGTTCATTAGTGTTGTAAAGTATCAGAAGTACCAGAAAATTATATGGGGGCATTGAGCTCACCTGAAGCTCACAAATGAAAGGCTGCAATGGATGATGAGATTCAATCTCTTAGGGATAATAATACATAAGAATTATCTAGTTTACCGAATAACCGTTGCATCGTCGGTGGACGTTGGGTTTATGCTGTAAAGGAAGGATTGAATGGTGAAAAGCAATTCAAAGCTCGCTACATTGCAAAAGGATATTCGCAGATAGAGGGTATTGATTATAATGACACATTTTCACCTACTGTACATATGACCTCAGTTAGAATGCTAATGTCACTGTCAGTACAACAAAATCTTATTGCGCAGTGTATGGATTTCAAAACTGCATATCTTAATTCTAACATTGACTGCAAAATTTTTTATCAACAACCTGAGGGTTATATTGTGACAGGTAAGAATAATGAACAATTAGTTTGGAAACTAAATAAATCTTTGTATGGTTTACAGCAATCGGGTAGAAATTGGAATAATATGCTGCATGATTTTTTGATCAGTAATCATTTTGAGCAATCATTAAGTGATCTTTGTGTATATGTCAAGAAGGAAAATCATGCTATAGCGATAATACTAGTATGGGTTGATGATATGATAATTACAAACAATGATGAGAAATCTCTTGTTGACACAAAACGTTCATTATGTCATAAACTTAGAATGAAAGATTTGGTAAAAATTACTTGGTTCTTGGGAACTGAATTTATCTTTAAAGAAACTTATGTGAAAATGAATCAAACTAAGTTTACGGAGTATCAAAAAGAGTATTTTTGAAGAAAGCCCTGAGTTGGGTAATTGTATAGTATATGGAAATATTGTAAGAAGCCTGATTTATATCATGACTTCTACAAGGCCTGATTCAAGTTTTATTGTGTCTAAACTTTCACAGTATATGGCAAGGCCTATTCAAAGTCATCTATCTATGTGTAAATTTGTTCTGAAATACTTGCAAGATACTGAAGATTATTGTCTTGTTTTTAAGAAATCAAGTGTTCCTTATGAAATCTTTGGTTATTGTGATTCAGACTGGGGTGGTTCTGATAATCGTAAAGGTTTTTCAAGTTATTGTTACCAAATGCATGTTGATAGTTCTCTTATTTCTTGGAAAACTAAGAAACAGAGTAATGTGTGAAGCGGAATATGTTTCATTAACTTTTGCTATCCAAGAAGCAAAATTTTTGCAACAGTTAATTACTGATATGATTGGTATGGAAGTTAAACTCATCAATGTATTTGTCGATAATCAAGGAGCAATTAAACTTGCTAAGAATCCTATTCATTATCAAAGGTCTAAACATATAGACATACGCTATCATTTTATCCAAAATAAGATTCAGAATGGTAATACTGTATTAATTTAGTGTATGCCCCTTTCAATGAGAATAAAGCTGATATGTTCACCAAGCCAGTGAATAAAGCAAAGTTGATTTATTTTAAAGTATATTATTGAGAATATTTAGTAATTGACATTTGATTTTATTTTCATGCCTTGTGATTAATGTGTTTACTCTGATTTACAAGTGAATGGGAATAAAAGTTTATGAAGGGGTGTTAGTAAAGCAAACATTTATTTCTATTATTTCATAACAACATAAAGAACCTCTTCATTTACGATATGCTTGTGCGCATTCATTTGTCATTTTTCCCATAATGCTTTTTGTTGTTGCTACCAGCAAGTTGAAGGAAATAATTGTAATTTTATTTTTTTTTCTCCGATCTTCTCCAATAAAGTGAATTGTCAAATTAATCCACCATCATGGACTGCGCTGCCACATGCCATGCAGTCTTCCATACTGTGTTTCCTGGTTTGCTCTCAATGTCTCCAGCTAGTTTTTCTTAGTGGTGAGTAGTGTGGTATAACTTGGCACAGTGATGGAAAATCAGTTATTTCTTCTTACCTTAACTGTAGTATATGTCCATAAGTGTGTTCACCATGCTCATCAATCAATGCCACACTATCTTGGAACTTAGAGGCCCTTTGAAATACAAAAGGTGGTGCTTGGGTTGAGCTGGAGGACCATTGCACCCTGTGCTCTGGTCGGTTTTGCCATTGGTTGAACAGTGCAGGACTTGTTACTCTACATTTCACACATCTTAACGCTATGTAGCTTAGCATATCTACAGTGTAATTCTGGAACAGACAGTTGATATCAGTACCAAACAGCAGTCACTTCCACAGACATAATTACATATACAGTACAATGGCCCCAATCCCCCTTGTAAGGGGGTTGGCAGAATAAAGTAGACACATTTACCACAGAGTAATATGACCTCAATCACCTGAGATAAAACAAGATGCCACAATTCCCCCACTACCCTCCTGAAGTCTCCCACAAGGTAAGAGGGCAAGGATCTTCTAACGTGAAGAATAGTTACAAAATTATAAAAATAGGCAAGTGAATGATATGAAATCTGCTAGCTTTCTATCCAATAGGGGAACTTAACAACCTCATTCAGACTTACAAATTTATAAAATAAGTAAGAAAAAAGTGCTGAGGCAAAATTCCTAGCTTGCTGTCCTATATATGTAAGACTATGTAATATTTTTCAGTACCACAAAGAGCAACACAAACATTTCCAATGAAAAACTTGCCCTTCACCAGCGCAAAATGACTGACTGAATTATGTTCACTGTTTTTCAAGAAATATTACTTGTACACAATACTTCACATCATAACAATTTGTCACTCCTTACGACATATTTCATTTTATCTACAGGTACCAAAATGTACCTGACCAAAGTGCCAAGTAACATATTAATGTGGCTAGACTGTACTGGTATATTTCCTAATAATCTATAAAATAGTAATTGGTACAATGGGTCTCCATATGAATAACAACGCGCAAAACTATCACTAAAAATATAAAAAAGGCATATATACTAGTAAAATCAATAGTAATCACGCCGTTTCTCTTGTTACGTAACCAGTAAAAATGCTCACAGCCAAAGCTTACAGGCATAAAGATCGACTCTTTTGTTAATATTATTTTACTCTTCTGGTACTCAAGGCATATAACCACTACCATCTCTCCATATTCATACATCATCCATACGTCGACAAAAATAATATTTTTATGGAATTAATCGATAAAATGTGTAATACATCATATACAAACTGTAATTTCTCACAGAAAGCTCTCGTTACTTGCCCATCTTCTCAGCATTCACAAATCCTTCCACAATTTGATACTGGTTTAAAATCATAATAAACCATTTAATGTATAAAAAGTTAATGTCCTGATATGATAACTCATAAATTAACAGTTATCAACTTACCGCAGTTACTCAAGTTACCTGCCATACATACCGGGCATCACAGTCACTTCAATTCTTGTTTACAACTAACAGCTGACTGGTGAGTGTGACCGGTGCCAGAGCCCTCAAAAGCTGCCGCCTTTTGTTGCTATGATTCCTGTATCTGCCCAAATATTCCATTTTATCCTATAATATATATCTAATTAACATTAATATTGATTACCAAAATTAATAATAAAATTTTGTAATATTCACTACTAAAATTAGTGAAATAAATCTATTTAAAGTCATACTGTCCTCAACTGATATATTGACTGATAAAAGTCTTGGCATCCAATGTGGCCTTGGCTTCTGATAAATCTTCTCAGATCATGAAGCTTATAATTGGCATTTCAACTGACATATACGTATACACTGACTGTTATCCCTCTTCTCAGGGGGTGGTCGAGTCAAAGAGCACATGTATAAGAAGCCAATTCAACCAATCGTCCATCGAAGCTCCCTGAGGGATGGATAAGTGGTTCACGAAGTTACCTATTATCATGAGATTGTATATTCAATAATAATAATAATAATAATAATAATAATAATAATAATAATAATAATAATAATAAAAATAATAATAATAATAATAATAATAATAATAATAATAATAATAAAAACAACAACAACAATAATAATAATAATAATAATAATAATAATAATAATAATAATAATAACAAAGACAATTCAAATAATAATAATAATAATAATAATAATAATAATAATAATAATAATAATAAGCAACTGTCATTAATAAAATGCTCAGCAAATAATCACTAAGCTTAGATGATAATATATTCTTACTTTCCATCAAATATAATAAATGTCTTAAGGCCTTTTATTTCTTTAGACATATAAAAGTGTTTTTGCAAGATTATTTTTTTTTTATTCTTACTTATGTATGCGTTTGTATATACAGTATACATATTTAATATACGTATATATTATCTCATTTAGGAGCTTCTGAAAAATTGGGACATGCTTTTTATCAACAACGAAAAAATTAAGTTAGGTTAGATTAAGTAGGTTAGATTTGTGCTTGGCCTTTAAGCTCAAATTCTAACCTAACCTAATCTAACCTTTCTTCGCTGTTGATAAAAGTCGGAGCCCAATTCTTTATGAGTTTCTTCCTGTATATTAATTATGCATGAATATTCCTATGTATAGTGCATGCGTAGGTTGCACACAAAGGTGCTCCAGAAATTTAGAGCAATCCCCTTGTGTTTAATAGCGAGCAATTACGTCAACGTGAAATAATTACGAAACCTGTGAAGTTGGTCACATAACTACCAATGTTTGAGTGTTATGATACATAAGTACAGAATACAATTTAATATTTTCAGAATTACATAACATTCAGTGCGTGAGGTATAGCCTAGATGAGGTTATAAATGGAACGCTCATTGACAGAATATATATTAGAAAAATTTCATTATGCTGTAAGATAAATTTTTTAATCTAAGGTTTGGATAATTGAATGTATTTATTTACATACATGCATACATATATACATACATACTTTTTTAGTGTAAGAGTAGTTGATAACTGAAATTTGCTAGGTGAGGAGGTAGTTAATGCTAACTCAATCCATAGTTTTAAGTACACGTATGAAGTATCACTAAGTACAAAATGGACTTGAGCAGGAGATGGGAAGTTACGAGCTTGGGGCTCTTTCTCATAAGCACAATTAGATAATTACATACATATATACATACATATCATATATATATATATATATATATATATATATATATATATATATATATATATATATATATATATATATATATATATATATATATATATATATATATATATATATATATATATATGCAGGAGTCCCCATATAACATTGTTTTGACTTAAGTCGTTTCGAGTTTACGACAAAGGCCTAATAAAAAAAATTTTCCATCCAATTATTTTTCATTTTTATATATTCATAAATTTGTATTTGACTAGTTTCCCTTACCCTTCCTTCCTGGTCCTCTAGGGGTTAAAAGTTGGACCACTTGAAGTAGCCAACGGTCATTTCCCAGATGATGATAAAGAGTTGTGTACATGTTTAAATGAATATTTCTTTTACGTATTTACCAATGAAAACTTGGAATATATTCCAGAAGTAGAATACATATACACAGAGTGTCCTTATAATATACTTAGTTCAATAAATATTACAAGGGAGGATGTAATAAAAGAAATAGATAAATTAAAGACTCATAAATCTCCGGGACCTGATGAAATTTATGCTAGAGTAATAAAGAAGTGCAAGGCAGAGCTTAGTTGTCCACTAACTGCACTATTCTATAATCTAATAGAAATAAGATTGGCACCCAAGGAGTGAAAATTGGCAGATGTGGTGCCTATATTTAAAAAAGAAGAATGGGTTAAAAGAAAACTATAGATCTCTATTTTTTCTTTTTAAATTCAATATCATTTTTAATATAGCCAATTGTGTATATAAAAATGAATAATTAAGCCCATTACCTTGATAAAAAATATGAGATACTAGTGTAATATTTTTTATATTTATAAGTGTGTTTTATATTGCATAGTTTTATTTTCTATAGATTATGTATTGATTGTTCTTTTTCCATTCCAGACTCACCTGCCTGCTCCAGTCTCGTCAGCAGCTGACATAGCAAGCTTTCTCCTGATAAGCAAGTCTCTCCCTCCCTATGTAATAACACCACATGAGTACATTATACTGTACAGGTAATATGTACAGTTTTGTACCATACAGTAACACAGTACAGGCATTGAAGTGTAATATAGTACAGATATTTTTATGTATACATGTTGTTTTATTATACTGTACAGTACGTGTATACTGAACAGTACCTGTACATTACATTATGTTAATTTTAAAGTTTAGGAATAGTATTAAGATTAGTTTTAGTAATTATTTAAAATTCATAGGAACATTGGGTCCCCTTGAAAAAAAAATTAGGAGACCCAGGTTCAAATCTCAGTTAGTTCCGCTTTGCATCTATTTTCGACTTAAGTCGCCTTTCAAGAATGGAACCCTGATGTTATATGAGGACTAACAGTCTATATGTATACAGTGATATATATATATATATATATATATATATATATATATATATATATATATATATATATATATATATATATATATATATATATATATATATATATATATATATATATATATATATATATATATGTATATATATATATATATATATATATATATATATATATATATATATATGTATGTATGTATGTGTGTGTGATGTATGTGATTACCTAATTGTGTTTACGGGAAAGAGCCCAAAGCTCGTATCTTCCCGTCTCCTGATCGGTTCCATTTTAGACTTAGTGATACTTATCATACCTGTCCTTAAAACTATGGATTGAGATAGCATTAACTACCTCCTCCCTTAGCCAATTCCAATTATCAACTACTCTTACACTGAAAAAGTATTTCCTTACATCCTGCAAAGAAGTTTTCTTACGAAGCTTCAAACTATGACCTCTAGTTCTAGAGCCAGCCATATCAAAATATCGATCCCTATCCACTCTATCATAACCATGAAGGAATTTAAAGACTGTCACCATATCCCCCCTTACTCTTCTAGCTTCGAGTGATGGTAAGTCTAATTCCCTCAGCCTCTCATCATAACTGAGATTGCGTATTTCTGGCACCAGTTTCGTGGCATGTCTTTGAACTTTTTCAAGCTTAGCTATGTGCTTTTTCAAGTGCGGATTCCAAAAGGGGGGCTGCATATTCGAGTTTTGGCCTCACATAGGTTACATAAATATTTCTGAACATTTCCTTGTCCATGTGCCTGAAGGCTACCCTTACATTTGATAAGAATGCATATGCTGCCCTTACTATGCCATTTATATGTATTTCTGGAGACAAATCTGCCAGTATGTTTACTCCTAGATCTCTCTCATTTTCTCTCTCTTGAAGTTGTACTCCAGCCACCGAGTAGTCAAGCTTGGGCCTTCTTGCACTTGTACCCATTCTCATTACCTTACATTTTGAAGTATTGAATTTCATTAGCCACTTTTCTGACCACTCATGCAGATTATTTAGATCCTCCTGAAGTTCTCTACCATTGTTCTCGTTTTTTACTTTCTTCACAATCTTTGCATCATCTGCAAACATATTCATGAATGAATTTACAGACTCTGGTAGGTCATTTACATATACAAGGAACAAAAGTGGCCCTAAAACTGAACCCTGTGGAACTCCACTACTAACTCTTCTCCATTCAGACACTGAGTGTCTTACTCTAACCCTCTGTTCCTTTTCTTCTAAGTATGTTTTTATCCATTCCAAGACATTTCCACCTATTCTTGCCATCGCTTGCAACTTCTTAATAAGTCACCTGTGTGGGACTGTATCAAATGCCTTCTGGAAGTCTAGGAATATGCAATCTCCCCAGCCCTCTCTTTCCTGTAAGATTCGGCTTCCTCATCATAATATTCTAATAAGTTCGTTAC
>JAXCGZ010009701.1:0-7500 GCA_037179515.1 Halocaridina rubra | reverse complement strand
CCAAGTTCGGTCCCAACTCCATTTTCAGTGTCTAAAAACATCGTCCCCCTCCCCCCTTCAGCCACCTCCTGCCTCATAATGGCGGCCTTTACTCTAGGGTCGTAGTGGATACTTCAGAGGTGAAATTATCGACGCGTAGGAGCCCTTGCCAGGTGCGTATAAAGCGTAAATGGACGATGGCGTGTGAGGGCAGTTTGTAAAAATGGAGTGCAGTGATAAATGGGCACAGACGCGATGGTGTGGATGAGGAAAGAAATCCGTCTTTTGCCGCAGTAAGCAATAAGTAGATCATTCATTTTCTTACCTAAATTAATCCATTTTTTATTGTCGTGGTATGAGGAAAGCCCAGGAAAGATATTCGTCAATTTCTTCTCAGAAAGAACAAGTGGACCATTTATATTCTTACCAATATTTTTCTCTTAAAGTGTCGTGTAAAGAGGAATACATAACAGCAGAAAGATTTGGATATCTTTCTTTATCCAGGAATTAAGTGCACTTTCTTTCCTCAAAGACAGTTTCTTATTTCGTTTGGGTGATTATCATTATAAAAATAAGAAAAAGACATTTACTATTGATATGAATGCATTAAATGTGTTTTACTCATGCAGTGTTATTTTCTAGTCGGTTTTTTTCGTCCTCGGTTTTCAGAATTTCTTGTTCTCATTTTTTCTCGTCCTCAGTTTTCAGAGTTTCTCGTTCTCTGTTATCAGTTTCTCGTGTAGTTCTTAATATATTTTATGTATTTGGTGGAAATTTGTAGAAAATATTTTGGTTTTAATTTTCATTGGCAGTTAAGCAGTCTATATTTATATTGCTTGATATGCACATATAATTTAGCGAAGGGGCAACGCCCCCTGGCGTCCTCCCACCCCAAAGGGCTAAACATTCTCACCCTCTTGTGTCATTGAAACACGAGACGAAGTATGTAAAATGCCTGACAGAATAACTTATTTCAGTTATCAACTCTATTAAACTTTGGTTAAACTAAGCTAAGCAAATCTAACATAACAGTCTGATAGGCTAAATCTCATTAGATTTGTATATAAGGGTTGGTGTGAAGGTAAATTTCGATGCTACACTCTTCAACTGGGATTGATGAAGTAACCAGGTAAAACTTGATATATTTAATCTCATGAAATTTTTTTGTAGCTTAGGGTGTGAATGGAAACTTTTACCCTCAATGCCCCAATGGTCATCAGTCTCTAGTAACGTGACCACCTCCGGTATATGTTTACATATACAATTCTTAGTTATTAAAGATATTTCAATACATTTATAGTATTTGGTTAAGTGTCATCACCTCCAGTTAAGAGACGGAGTTGATACTTGAAATTATTATTTTTTTTCGATATTTGTTCAGTGTTTGGTATTTTCGTTTTACATGGGGGAAATCTTTGACCAAGATTTTTTCCTCCAGTCAGTTATTTTGCTTACATCTTTGATCTTATCCTGGGGCATTAGGAAAGGCCTCCAGCCTCAAAACCCCAGCTCCAACCTGCCCAAGGGAAAACGAGGTTTCGTACATAGGCGTTTCGTACATAAAAATAAAAAAGAGCTTTTGAACAGAGAAAGATATCTCGTATATAATATTGGACGAGGTCTCGTACATAGATTTTTTGTTTTTAAAATTGATTATGAGGCAATTCAGTAATTATTGCTAATAAAGTGTTACTTGTTCCAATCTCTAATGTATTTGGTATACTAGTGCAGGAGGCCCATTAGTTTGCTAAGCAGCTCAAATTTAAGACCAAAGTGTTTGATGTTGATGTTTGCTATTTTATATGCCACTCTACATCCCTATTCGAATGGGGTGGAAGCAGACAGATAGGAACTGGGGAATTATGGCTGAATGCCCTAAGACGGGCCCGAACGCAGGTATGTCAGTTCCTGAGTTGAGTGCTCTAACCCCTGCACTACCACAGTTGCCCAAAGAGTAGTCATCAAAATATATAATTTCTCTGAATAGAATTTTTAGAAAACGGATTTCACATAGGCATCAGTATTCAGTTAAAGGTCTATATAGGAGCAATTTAACCAATAAATCTCAACCCCATCACAACCTCATCCAGCTGCTTTCAAGATGCTTCTCACTAAGTTTTGACTTAAAGTGTCATTTATTTAAGAGTGTTAGGTTTGGTAGAAAAAATCTAACATTACTGTAAGAAATTACTGGTATACAGTTACGCTAATACAGTCGATTAGATTTAGGTTTTATTTGAAAATTAGATATGGGGACTGTCGTAGCTTGGTGGTAGGCTTCTCCCAAGTTTCCACCTGGGAGGTAAAGGAACAGTATTTGAGCACGCACCTGGGTGATAGGAAGGCTGCATCCAGCCTCAATTTCCCATGTTCAGTCCATCTGTGTCCACCCTCAAATTGGGATTAATAGTGATGCGTAAAATGTAAAATAATTTTTTTTTCTTTCACTAGTTAAGCTTGGTAAAAGCTTGTTTTGGTATACCCTTGACCAAATATGCATCACAAGAAGGTTCAGTTTTAGTTATTGAGATGGTTTGGTTTGTTCCCTTGCAGTTGGTTTCTAATATATTGTTAAATGGTGAACTAAATGTGGTTACAGTACTTTTCATAACTTAATATTTACAAAGATTATCTTTAGGGAACTTACTTTGCTCTCATCAGCCTACTCTTTAAGAATCATATTGTCACCAGATTATACCATATTACCTGGTGTAAGTGTACTTGACAGTTGGTGGTGATTCAGTACGTAATTGAATAATTATACTTTTATGTGCAAAGACCATGACGGACTTCCATTCAAGGGAGGTGCGAGTCGAAGCACAACCTTGATTCTTAGGAAGAAATTACGAAATGTTTGAGGTTGGCAGTCTCCTTTGCCGGTGGTGGACAAAAGTATTGCCCCTGAGATCTTTGTGTTTGAGTATTTTCTCCATAGCCTCTGCTTCTTCTCCTGTTCATGCATCACTTCTCTCTCCTTTAGATCACTCTGTACAATATCTGTATCATATTTCTTGATATACAGTATTCTGCAACTATGCAATTAGAAATGGATCTTTGCTTCATTTTGCTAGGATTTTGCAGTTGTGCTGCTTGTTTATTTAGGTTTGCTGTTAGGTCACAAACGATATTTAAGAAAAAAATTGTTTTTACTCCTGTGTAAGATTGATATATGAATTTTCTTCAGTGTTGTATGTACAGGGGGTCCCCATTATTCGTCGGTAATGGAGACCATAAAAATGTGATTAATAATGTAAAGACCAATAATAAATCCATATATCCCATTGTATTAGGGGTCTAATAAGGACCGGCCATGCTACATCTATATCTTATGAAATGAGAAATTATACCGAAGTATGTTAGTATAAATGAGAAGTATTAATAATGGTAAAAAAGTAAGAGTTCTTGCAAAACATGTAATAATACTTTAAATGAAAATTGAACAGTATTTAATAGTAAACCTGATACAGTACAGTAAGATCAGTGAGGCAAAGGACCTGTAAATATAGAATTGAAATAGCAATAAAGGAAAAGAAAAAAATTAATTTATATATTAATGCACTGTATTACAAATTTATTACGAGAAACTTGTAGTGTATGTACACTGTACCTGAAACTTGAAACTTTGGTGCACATGAGTAGCAGGTGATGATGGTTTGATGGTGCCATCTATTGATGCAAAAAGAAACGGGGAAATTTTTCATAGTTGCTGCAAAATGTTGACGACGAATGAGTTGAAGAACGATGAAAAGCAGGGAGGCGAATAACGAGAACCCCCTGTATTTTCTTCCTTAGATAGTGGTTGTTTTAACCCAGCTCAGATATATCTCTACTTGTCTCATCTGGTGGTAGTTTATCTTTTATTGACACCAATTCAATGTTCTTTTGTAGTTTACAGTATTGTGATTGTGGAATGAGTTAGGGTAAAAGGGAAGAGATTGGTACCTTGTGCCAGAGGAAAAAGTTGAATATGTTACAAGGTTAACACCAGAGTGAATTAGAATCGAAAGGGAAAGATCGTTTGTTGAAAAAATGTTGACTCTGCCAACCCACTTACCTCTGTATATAGGTAGAGATATGCACCGTTTTATGTCTCACAATGAGTCCTCATTCAAATGGGGATGGATACAGATTTGTTGAAGCAGGGGAATATAAGGCTGAATGCCTTTCTGAATGCCCAGTGGTATCATCTAATTTGTGTTCATTGATTCCCAACTTGCACACTTTACCACTGACTTACTGCTGCAGTACACTGTATATAAGAAATTAATATGTGAATAACAAATATCAGGTTGTCCTAATTAGCTTTCAGAGTTACTGTATTACTAAAGAATGTATACCTCTTTCATTGGGTCCTGCTTAGGTTATATTCTTTGGCGTAGTACTGTACATCTGTCTGTGTGTTAATTCTATAGATTTGAGAGTACCATGGAAATTTCAGCATCAAGTGCCTGTTATCTAGGAAAATATGGGAAATAATGTGATTTAAAAGATCATCTGATATAACAAAATTTTCTATTTCCGCAGGGATATTTTGACTGTGGCTTGAAATAGAATAAAATTCTTGTGTGTGTTTCAGAATTACATTTCTTTGCACCACTTTATATGTCACAATTAGTCCTCGTTCAAATGGGCTTGACACATGTTGGAGCAGGGGGATAGAGGCAGGATCCTGCGGTGGAATCGAACTCGCATTAGGTTCTACCTGTCTCGCGTTCACTTTGTAAACAAAATTGTGTTTCTTGCGTCTCTCGCTGATTTTGGAACGCCTAGAAGAGATAGCAGTGTATATTTTAAGGTTTTGTTTTAATATTCAAAAAGAGATGAAACAATATTAGTATAACACATCAGCATACAAAAATTGCAGTTTGAGAGCGTATCATTCATATTTATATGGTGAAATTTGTGTCCACTTCCTTTTTTTTATGGGGATCAATAGTGACATAAAATGGCAAACAAAAAATCAGATGTTTTATTTCTATCAAGTGTAAGGAAAGATTTTTTTTTTATGATTCTGATACAAGGGCGGGCCAAAAAAAATAAATTACCGTCAGCGGGCCTGGGCACCAAGAAAATATAGAGAGAAACAGAGATGGGGAGTATTGTAACTTGTCAGATGTGAAGGGATAATAAGACATGTGTAACGAATATCCAAGAATATTCGGTGTTGATGTAAGCATAAAAAGAGAACCATAACTGAAGGAAGACTTAACATAAAACTCTCCTGGACAGTCTTATTCATGTCCACAAGACCCTTCGGCTGTAGAGTCGCAATGGGCGGTTGGGAATACTAGGACTAAGTTCAGATATGGTTTGGTAAAAATGTGTTTATTTTCTGTCTTTGTTAATGATTTTTTACTTTATCATGCATCCTCAGCTGCTAAGATGGAGTACGGTGCAGCTCCCCCAAACCCGTCATGTGGTATTGGGAGACTTAGTTTGTCTCTCTCAAATAGGAAAACTTCCACAAGTAAGTGCAATGTACTTTTTGCTCTATGCATTTTTAGTTGAAATTTTCTTTGAGTATGGTAATGAATATGCTAAAACTATAGTAAGTGTTTTTTTTTATTTGATTTCATGCTTTCAGGACCAGGTAATGAGTTGCCAGTTCCACCTGTGAGTTACAGTAGCTTGATAATGCCTCCTGATATTCCTGGCAAATTCAAAAAAATTCCTCATAGCACAAAGCTGCCAGACTGTGTCATGTCAGCTGATGACCAAGATTCTTCTCATAGTGATTCTGGGCAAGAAAGCGAGGTGGGGTCAATTTTAGAAAATGCTGTGGCCGATGATTGGCTAGAGAGCGAAGATGATCCCAATGTGGGAGATCTAGACATCAGCGATGTGGAGGATGAAGTTGAAAATGATGTGGTGACCTCCGACGAAGATCCCGATGCAATACCCAAAGGCTTGGAAGGCTGGGTGAGTCCTAACCATGTAAACAATGAGGACTCTCAGGAGATCTGGGGAAGTGAGAGCGAAGATGCTACCACTGGTGACCAAAGTGCTACGGAGAGTGAAAATGAAACCGAATCCCTGCTCCCTGAGAAGTCCGAAACGCAGGAAAAGTCAAACTTTCCTTCTGGTTTGGAGTCTAAGAATAAGTCCACCTCACCTGGTTCAGTTCTCTGTTTTGATGAGTATGGAAACCTCACAACATATCGTCCAGAAGTGCCTATAGCGCCGCCAATGCCTCCTCCTGTCAGAGAAACATTTGAAAGGATATCAAATCAGGAATTTTTAAGAGCAGCAGACGGGATCGTCTCAGACATAAATGAGTCACTAAACCTTAAGAACCACGAACTAGCTGAAAGTAGTGATAATGAAAGCCAGAACGCTGGTGCAAAGCCAACAAAACGAAGATCTCCCAAAGGTCACGAAAGTGGAGAGGTAGGTCAAATGACCGAGCAAGAACTGAAACAGGCATTCAAAGAAGAATTTTTAACTGCGGCGACTAGTCGTTATGGCAGAACGAGGAAACGAAAAACGGAAGATGGCTTTTTCTTCGGAACGATTAACTTTAATGAACTGCGAAAGATTACTTCGACTGTCAGTCCAAAGAAGGGAAAAGGATTAACAGGTAACACCAAAAATCTAAGTCCTGAACAGAAGTTAAAGATGTTGAGTAAAGAGCCCACTAAAGTAAAGACTGGATTAGACGATGCCTTTGAAGCCGTGATGCAAGACCCTATTTTGTTGGGGAATGCAGATAGGTCAAAAAATTCTCCTAAACTGCCCATAACCAAAGGTGATAACGTTACAGTACAAAGTAGTGTAAGTATTGAAATGAATGCCCACACCTCATCTGCAATTCACTCAGGACTGGCTAACCAAGAGAGTGCTAAGAAGTCATCTGTGAAGGAGGAGAACAAAACTCATAAGAAAGAGGGAAAATTGAATCGGAAAAAGAAATTTTCACAGATCAAAAAAGAAACCAAAATTGAGCCTCTTACTGTAGCAAACCAAGAAAATATGCCCATTCCTCTCAAGATGGAGTTGAATACGACCCTCGAGGATGATGTGAAGCTGATAAAGCAGGCTGAAAAGATAAAGATTAATAAACTTAGCTCGCGCAGAAGAAGCGAGGCTATGCTCCTTAGGGAAAACGAATCTGTAGTATCTATCACTTCCGAGAGAATGTTACGTAGGAGGTCAGATGTCGACAGGATAAAAAATTCTCTACTTACGTCGAAGCCTTTACCTTCTCGTAAGAAAATTACCAAAACCGCTTCTCCGCCGCCTTTAGAAAACAGCATTCTTGCTGATCCCCAAGCTCCAGCTGTTTTATTTGAGTCAGTGAAAACCAAGAAGGAGGAGGAGGCCATTATATCTGATGCCAAGTCTGCCAAAGGAAAACGTAAATCACCTGCTAACGTTGCAGTTCACAGTCGGCGGCTGTTGAGGAGTTCTGTAGATTCTTCTGTACTGACACCTCAGATGCCAAGTGTTACATCTGAAAGTGATACTAAGCCAATGGGAGAAAATCTCCAGTCTCTACTAGGACATGCAGACTTAATTGAGACT
>JAXCGZ010009700.1:92500-94221 GCA_037179515.1 Halocaridina rubra | reverse complement strand
CTCCATAAAAATAATTATGCAATGGCCATTATGAAGTTAGATTGGAATAAAACATTTGATACTGTTCACCACGATTTTTTGTTTAAAATTATGAATAAGTTAGGAATTCCAGATTTGTATATTAGTTGGATGAAAATGTTATATAAAGATTGTTGCAGTCGGTTGAGTAGCAATTAAATCATTGTGGCTTTCCAGAGAATTGCCCATGGCTCACCAGTGGGCTATGGCCCACGGGTTGAAACCCACTGTCACTGACTCAAGGAAGGTTCATAAAGATCATTCCCCGTGGCTTTGGACAATAAACATTTGTAGCACGGGATTTATGCCTTCTACAGACGAAGGCATTCTTGCAATAACCCTCTGATAGTTAATTGGATGGAAGGGCTGGTGATTTATCTGCTGATATTTTAATTCTGATATCAAGATAATTCACAAAAAATCCTTCTCTTATTAAAAGCATAATCCTTGTGTGAGACACCATAAGCAATTTCTAACGCTGCATTCAATTTGAACTCCTTAAAATATAAATCCTGATCATTTTTAAAACAGAAAAAAGGATAAGAAGTGTATCTAATGAATGAAATTGCAAATAAAATATGCTGACTAAGCAAGCACTTGATACGTAAAACCATCGTTTTCATCTTTTCAAATGAGAGAATAGCCTTTTTTGCTGTCAGAAGAGTGACGACTTGAATGACTTACTGTGAAACTGGTCGATCATCACGTAAAGAATTAATGACATACGCTACACTCAAGAAATTATACCACTTTAGGCTATATTCATTTTACAAACATGAGACTCATTGTTAGAAAACTGACAACAGGTAATGAGTATATATAATCATTATCTTTTATACATCTGGAAAAATATACCCTAAGCCTTTTACTCTATATTTTGAGCTTTAGTTATTAATTCTCTCTTACCAGGATATGACACAGTATAATAATAATAATAATAATAATAATAATAATAATAATAATAATAATAATAATAATAATAATAATAATAATAATAATAATAATAATGCTAATAATTATAATAATAATAATAATAATAATAATAATAATAATAATAATGATAATAATAATAATAATAATAATAATAATAATAATAATAATAATAATAATAATAATAATAATAATAATAATAATATAATAATAATAATAATAATAATAATAATAATAATAATGATGATGATGATGATGATGATGATGATAATAATAATAATAATAATAATAATGATAATGGATGGATTCGGTTTTACGTCACGAACTCCCTTTTCTACTGAGGTCTAGGACGGTTGCCTTCTTACGAAGGACTTGTTTTGGCAGATGTAATCGTTACCCTGAGTGTATGCCCTTACTAACCTCAGTCCGTGACGGGGCGCGAACCCTCGACCTGCCGCCTCAGAGTCGCAGGCGCTACCATTTTGCCAAGGAGACTACAATAATAATAATAATAATAATAATAATGATAATAATAGTAATAATAATGATAATAATAATAATAATAATAACAACAATAATAATAATAATAATAATAATAATAATAATAATAATAATAATAATAATAATAATAATAATATCAAAAATAATAATAATAATAATTATATTTCAAACATCTTTTGTGTTCATAATCATGTACCTATGCAACAGTGAACAAGACATATATATGAAAAATTAATCTAATGGAACTAACTTCGAGATTCAAGTAAAATGTA
>JAXCGZ010009700.1:82500-87500 GCA_037179515.1 Halocaridina rubra | reverse complement strand
AAAGTTATGGAGAAACTACTAAGGAAACATATCTCTCTTCACTTGGAATCCTTCAACTTTTTGTCAGTGAAGCAACGTGGCTTCAGAGAAGGTAGTTCAACAGTAACAAACTTATTAGAATTTTATGATGAGGTAAGCCGAATGTTACAGGAAAGAGAGGGCTGGGCAGATTGCATATTCCTAGACTTTCAGAAGCGCTTGGCACTGTTCCACATGGGAGACTTATTAGGAAGCAGCAAGCAATGGCTAGAATAGGTGGAAATGTCTTGGAATGGATAAAAACTTACTTAGAAGGAAGGGAACAGAGGGTTAGAGTAAGACACTCAGTGTCTGAATGGAGAAGAGTTAGTAGTAGAGTTCCACAGGGTTCAGTTTTAGGGCCACTTTTGTTCCTTGTATATGTAAATGACCTACCAGAGTCTGTAAATTCATTCATGAATATGTTTGCAGATGATGCAAAGATTGTGAAGAAAGTAAAAAACGAGAACAATGGTAGAGAACTTCAGGAAGATCTAAATAGTCTGCATGAGTGGTCAGAAAAGTGGCTAATGAAATTCAATACTTCAAAATGTAAGTTAATGAGAATGGGTACAAGTGCAAGAAGGCTCAAGCTTGACTACTCGGTGGCTGGAGTACAACTTCAAGAGACATTAAATGAGAGAGATCTAGGAGTAAACATACTGGCAGATTTGTCTCCAGAAATACATATAAATGGCATAGTAAGGGCAGCATATGCATTCTTATCAAATGTAAGGGTAGCCTTCAGGCACATGGACAAGGAAATGTTCAGAAATATTTCTGTAACCTATGTGAGGCCAAAACTCGCATATGCAGCCCCCTTTTGGAATCCGCTCTTGAAAAAGCACATAGCTAAGCTTGAAAAAGTTCAAAGACATGCCACGAAACTGGTGCCAGAAATACGCAATCTCGGTTATGATGAGAGGCTGAGGGAATTAGACTTGCCATCACTCGAAGCTAGAAGAGTGAAGGGGGGATATGGTGACAGTCTTTAAATTCCTTCATGGTTATGATAGAGTGGGTAGGGATCGATATTTTGATATGGCTGGCTCTAGAACTAGAGGTCATAGTTTGAAGCTTCGGAAGAAAACTTGTTTGCAGGATGTAAGGAAATACTTTTTCAGTGTAAGAGTAGTTGATAATTGGAATTCGCTAGGCGAGGAGGTAGTTAATGCTATCCTCAGTCCATAGTTTTAAGGACAGGTACGATAAGTATCACTAAGTCTAAACATGGAACCGATCAGGAGACGGGAAGATACGAGCTTTGGGCTCTTTCCCGTAAACACAATTAGGTAATCACAATTAGGTAATCACACACAAAACTCGAATATGCAGCCCCCTTTTGGAATCCGCACTTGAAAAAGCACATAGCTTATCTTGAAAAAGTTCAAAGACATGCCACGAAACTGGTGCCAGAAATACGCAATCTCAGTTATGATGAGAGGCTGAGGGAATTAGACTTACCATCACTCGAAGCTAGAAGAGTAAGGGGGGATATGGTGACAGTCTTTAAATTCCTTCATGGTTATGATAGAGTGGATAGGGATGGATATTTTGATATGGCTGGCTCTAGAACTAGAGGTCATAGTTTGAAGCTTCGTAAGAAAACTTCTTTGCAGGATGTAAGGAAATACTTTTTCAGTGTAAGAGTAGTTGATAATTGGAATTGGCTAAGCGAGGAGGTAGTTAATGCTATCTCAATCCCTAGTTTTAAGGACAGGTATGATAAGTATGACTAAGTATAAAATGGAACCGATCAGGAGACGGGAAGATACGAGCTTTGGGCTCTTTCCCGTAAACACAATTAGGTAATCACAATTAGGTAATCACACACACACACACACACACACAATATATATATATATATATATATATATATATATATATATATATATATATATATATATATATATATATATATATATATATATATATATATATATATATATATATATATATATATATATATAATGGATAAGAATGAAAATATGAATAAAGACATAAGATAAAGGTTACTAGAACGCCATGAATATAAGACAATTTACATTTTTGCTGATGGAACAAAGAAGAAACAGAACAATAATAAAAACATATGACTAGAAATTATGGAGTCAAATGAAGAGAAAAAAAAGGAAGGTGAAAAAATCTTCATCTGTAGTCCATATTATGGTTCTCGCATTCATTATTATTATTATTATTATTATTATTATTATTATTATTATTATTATTATTATTATTATTATTATTATTATTATTATTATTATTATTATTATTATTATTATTATTATTATCATTGTTGCTATTGTTATTGTTATTGTTGTTGTTGTTGTTTTTGTTGTTGTTGTCGTCATCATTATCATTATCATTATTGTAGTCTTCGTGGCTAAATGGTAGCGACCGCGACCTGTGTCGGCAGGTCGAGGGTTCACGCCCCGTCACGGATTGAGGTTAGAAAGGGCATACACTCAGGGTAATGATTACATTAGCCAAAACAAGTCCTTCGCAAGAAGGCAACCTTCCCAGCCCTTAGTAGAAAAGGGAGTTCGAGACGTAAAACCGAATCATTATCATTATTATTATTATTATTATTATTATTATTATTATTATTATTATTATTATTATTATTATTATTATCATCATCATCATCATTATTATTATTATTATTATTATTATTATTATTATTATTATTATTATTATTATTATTATTATTATTATTATTATTATTATTATTATTATTATTATTATTATTATTATCAATCTTTTGCTTCACAAATACACAGTCAATTGTGTACCCAACATGGGTATTACAGATAAGTTAAATCTGATTAGATACTACATACCCCTAAACGTAACATTTAGCAAAGTCAAGATCATAATATTGTCTACGAATTGTTTAATCATGTAACCGTAGGAAGGCACGGATGTGTGTGTGGCTTGAAGGGGATGATAATAAAAGGAAACTAATGATATTAAAAGGAAAAATGACGATAAGAAAAGGAAGAAAGGGTGACTATGATAAAGTACCGATTTTAAGCAATACAAAATACTTTCTAATCCGAGCAACAGAAGAGAAAGCTTGCCCAATTCAGTTCCTGTTCCGAATTCCCGGATGAACGAGAGGGTTGGTATCAGGAAGGGCATACTGACATAAAATTAAAATACACAAAACTAACACAATAGTATTTAATAAGCTAGGGGTAAACAGTGACCCCATACGAATATATGAAAAGCTTTTGATAAAGAAAGACTGTACTAGATGATTTCTAACCTACCCTAACCACGTTCTACCACATTTCTTTGCCAGGATTTTCCTGTGTTACGTCACGGACTCCCTTTATCTCCCAAGAGCTAGGACGGTTGCCTTCTTGCGAAGGACTTGTTTTGGCAGATGCAGTCGTTACCCTGAGTGCATGCCCTTACTAATCTCACACCGTGACGGGGCGCGAACCCTCGACCTGACGCCTCAAAGTCGCTGACGCTACCGCTTGAGCCACGGTGACTACATTTCTTTGCCTGGAACTCCATTGAAATTGAAAGCATGACATCGATCTCCAAAAATCTGAAATTGTTTACGGTTCATTCTACGACAACTCGAGGAACACCGTCTTTGGATAGGAATGAGTGACGAATAATTAGAATAAACAAAAAATAAGAAAACAAAAAACAAATAAACTACATGAATTAAAATACCATTTGGAAAAAGGAAAATGATATGGGATCAATCACGAAATAGGCACCTGATGCACTGTTTAGGAGATTAATCAGGGACTGAGGTTAGGTTAAGCTATATTACTTTATACTAGGAAAATGTTAAATATAATTAGATTAACCTAACCTCAATCTGAATTTGGCACTTAAAAGTTACATCAGGTGCCTATTCTGGGATTGATCCTTTGTATGTAAGTCAATGTTTTATTTAAATAATATCGCAAACTTTTTGTTCATGGAAAATAATCGACCTCATAATTTTTATTTGAATATTTGGAGCGTCTCCGGTTTAAATAGAAATTATGTCATTCTATTTAAGTCATCCATTTATTTATAAAAGAAAACGGTATTGGTTCCATTTTTTGTAATTGATAATATGGGTGACTATTGAATTATTACTATTCCTCTTTTGATATATATATATATATATATATATATATATATATATATATATATATATATATATATATATATATATATATATATATATATATATATATATATATATATATATATATATATATATATATATATATATATATATATATATATATATATATATATATATATATATATATATATATATATATATATATATATATATGTATATATATATATATATAAATATATATATATATATATATATATATATATATATATATATATATATATATATATATATATATATATATATATATATATATATATATATATATATATATATATATATATATATATATATATATATATATATATATATAATGAATCATTCTTTACCCCGACGGGGACTCGAACCTAGGACTTATGATTACTAAGTCAAGGCGCTACCACTACACCACAGAAGGTTAAAAGGAATCCAACCTTATAGCTTATATCTGCTATACTTAGGAATGAACGCATTCTAACTGAATGATACTATGTTCATATTACAGATTCCCCAACCTCACTCGTGGCTTCATTTCGGCATTTAATTCAATTCCCAATCTCATTCGGGCCATGAAATTTGCAAATAAGCACATTACATATGTGAAAACATGAATCATTCTTTACCCCGACCGGGACTCGAACCTAGGACTTATGATTACTAAGTCAAGGCGCTACCACTACACCACAGAAGGTTAAAAGGAATCCAACCTTATAGCTTATATCTGCTATACTTAGGAATGAACGCATTCTAACTGAATGCCACTATGTTCATATTACAGATTCCCCAACCTCACTCGTGGCTTCATTTTAGTATTTAATTCAATTCCCAATCTCATTCGGGCCATGAA